>JAPMOR010057319.1:0-88969 GCA_026543865.1 Argiope aurantia
AAATACAAGTTTTTCATTCACATTCATGAATTAAATGTTGTAAGTGTCTGTTTATTTGATCGTTTCAAATAACTTTTCCCTTCATATTCCGGCATTACATAGAGTGTACTTGTTTATTTAATCAAATCTAATCAATTAAACTATCTAATGAATAAAAAAAATATGTATTTGTTTTATTTCACGAATGTGTGAATGAATAGTGCTATTCATTCTAAACTGAACAATGTTTTTAATTCTAGATTTACAAAAGTAGTTTAAATTGAATAACCTCTGAATCAAGTTTCATGTGCTAGGATTAAATGGAAAAAGAAATATTATTAATAAAATAGAGAAGCAAAGAGATAAGAATTGGGTTAATTTCAAATAGATATACAGAATACTTTCTAGTACATCTATTTAAAGTATACTAAAAAATATTCTGTACTTTCCTCCACTTTTCAAACTGGATCGGCAGTTTTTATATTTCGTGTATGATGCATAAAAATATCTTATAAAGTATTTTTATAGACTTTCTATTAAAAAAATGACCTTAATAAATCTTATTACCTACATAACTCTTTCCAGTTCTTTTATCCCTGAAAAGCAAACTTGGAGTCATGATGACTCCACTCCACACATCAATTAAATTCCTGCTTTTGTCTGTTAAAGAAAATCCGCTTCTTCTGGTTACATTACTCACAAGCCATGAGCCAGTTAAAGATCAGGTACTCTCCAAGTGATTTCGACGTCTTTGTTTTAACACGGTGTTTATCAAATGAACCTATCAATCAATGAGTCAAACTGACTCCACATATGAGTTAAACTGGGATATAGAAATTCGGTACCCAAAGAACTGCAATTTTTTTTGTAAATAAACTGATTGAAAATATACATAAATCAAACAGGAAAGTCTCGACTGATAATGATTCAAGCATATTCCTCACATGTCGCATCTAACAAATAATATCCTATTTTAAATATTAAAAACATTAATTTTTAATATAAAAATACTTTAATAAATAAACAATATTCTCATTTAATCTTTGCATAAAAATGGATTGCATAATGGATTTTTAGAAGTCACACTCCAGTTTCGATTGATGACTCAGATCAATGACAATTCAACGCCAAGGTTAAATATGAAAAAGTTGATTTTTCGTTAAAGTAATCTAAATACATCAGTAGCAAGATTATAAATTCGCCGTTATTATATAGAACTTAAAGTAGGAATTGAAAATAAATATTGTTTTATGAGTGGTCGATAAAAGGAACAGTTACTCAATTATATACTTTTTTTTCTCAATTTATAATTGAGAAATTTAATTGGTATTTCAGTGTCTCTCATAAAATACAATAAAACCAGTTTTTTGAAACCTCATCACATATGTAAATATGAAGTTTTCAAGACTGCACGGCATATTTTATAACAGCTTAAAAACATATAATCTTCATTACCAATCTTAAGCCAGGTTAGTTTTCTTTCAAGAACTCTAACAAATTACTTCTTTAGGATTTAATTCCTTTTTCATTCACATAAATGCGAAAAATGGTCTCTTTTTTCGGACGCAAGAAACTCTGCAACAATGTAAAAAGTAAGAATAGAGCTAAACATTCCCTCTGTTAGAATAAAAAGGCTGCCATCCCAGACAGTCATTTACGTATCGGGAAATCGATAAAGCGTTTATCTAAGGTCCCAAGCATTGCTGAATAAAGGAGCAAGAATTCATTGTAAAGCAACATTTTGAGATTATAAATCTTAAGAATATTTTTTTTTCTTCTAATCATTTGAAATCTTTACTGTGACATAAATTATGTAGTGCAAAACTTTTGTCTTTCATTTTTGGCAATACTTAACAAATGCGGTAAACAGAATTTCATTAAAAAATATTTTAGATTGTTCAAAACTCTTAGTTCAGTGCAAAACCGAAAGGGAAAGCTTAATGCTCCTAAAAAGTTAATGATGGGCTGACATTTCATGGAAAATACCTGTTATGCAGATGAAGCACGCCGGGAGATTAGAAGAAATTTTCTGCATCATTTATCTACGTAAAATGATTTCTTTGGAGGGGAAAAGAGTGGCATCCAAGATATTTTACAAACAATCTCAAAAACGATAAAAATAATTTATAATAACATCACAACAATGCCCTCAATTTTATGCATGAGCATGAAAATTCTTAATCAGTTATTTATAGCTAAGATTTATGTTTCCTAAAGATAAATTTTGTACATGAAATACTATTGTCAAAAAATTAAAGTGTAGAGGAGAGACATTTATTACTTTTCAATCGTCACAGATATCAATTTACAGCCCAAAGCATAAGAAAAATTGAAATTCCTGAAAATCTTAGCATTTCTTTCAATGAAGTATTTTAGATTTTCAGACTATTCTCGACTATTTTTATAAGAAATACTATTATCAAGAAATTAAAGTGTAGCGGAGGGACATTTATTACTTTTCAACCGTCACAAAGATCAATTTACAGGCAAAATTGGTCCTGAAAATCGTAGGGTTTCTTTCAATTAACCATTTTAGATTTTCTGACTATTCTAAAAGACGGGGAAAACCAAATTTGAACCAAGATTAAAATACCAGGGCGTTAATGAACAATTATAATTAACGACAGTATTGGCCTAAATACAACAAGATTAATAATGTTAAAAAGAATAACGATAACGAGTAATTATCACTTACTAAAAGATGGTAATAGCATTACATGCTTATAAGTTGAAAAAAAAAAAAAGAATTCTTGCAGTACTATTTTTTTTAAAGTTAAATTTGTACATTTTTTACTTTTTTAAATGTGAAAAGTTTCTTTATAAATAAAAATTTCGCTTGTAAAATTAATAAAGGGCGTATATACACTGCTTTAATTTTGCGAATGCATCATATTATTGAATTTAAACTAGTGCTGCCAAATTGATGTTTTATTCATGTGAGAATACACAAAAAGAGAAGACCTCCTTTAACTTTCATTTAAATAATGATTTCAAGTCGGTTAATATTAAGAAATAAAAGCACAAAATTTCGAAAAATGCTTTAACAACATCTATCACAGTTGTATTTTTCTTCATATATTTTAACCAAAACGTTTACTTCAGTTTTTCAAAGTCTTTGATTGGGTATATTGTAAAGAACTCCTGCCATTTTGCTTAATTTATATTTAAAAGTTATAGATTATATTTCAGATCTTGAGGAAGCATTCGTACATACATGGAATTAAATAGTTCCTCATACATATAATATTGTGCATTTAAGTATGTGATTACGATCGAGATGTTTTGTGTAAAGCAGATTAAAAAACATCAATGACAACAAATTACACCAGTTAAATGTCAAAAGTTGAAGATTCGAAGAAATGCATTTTGTTGTTGTTGTTGTTTTTGTTGACAAAAGAGGCATAAAGCGAAAACTTCTAGTTTAAAAGTTTATTAAATGATGAGCTCAAAATCTTTCAGACAACTTAATAAATATATTTTCTAGTTCCTGAACTAAAAAAATAAACTCTTTCTATCCAACATTTAAATATTAGGCTTCGACTAATTTTTTTTTTTTTTTTTGCATAGAAGCATTAAAAAAAAACTATAGAATATTTCTAAACGAACAATTACCTTTTCTCTCCTTCAGGAACTGCAGAACATATTTAGAAATAATTTTACCAAATTTGAATAAAAAATATACAATAGATTTTAAATTTAATACAATAGGTTTAAATTAATTACAAAATTCTATTAAAATTTAGAATTGGAGAAAATCGCATTTAAATGTAAAATATGCATTACTCAAATATAAATATCAATGTAATATTCCAAATAAATTTAGAAACAAACAGTTTTATGAAGAAGACTGTTCAGAAATCAAGAATCTAAATAAAAGAAATATTTGATATTTTTACAAAAAAAAAAAAAAAATCAACTTTTAAATGTAGTTAAATGTCTTGTTTTAACGCGTATGAGTAAGCTCCCATAAATAAAATATTGATGCATACATCGTTGCTCAAAGTGCAAACTATCGTATGTCATATGGAATTGAAATGTCACATACGACCTTTTGCACTACACCTCAATCAAAATTAACGCTACAGTAAAAAGGGATCTAAATGCTCTTCCATTACATTAAATAGGACATTTATAACTCATTAAAATATTGAAAAACACATTACCCTTGAACAAATAAATCGATGTTAATAATTCACGGAACCTTATAAAGAATAACTAGAGTTAATCAAAATCTAGACTCATCACTAGCCTTCTGATACGCATCAATTCAAATTGTGCGCTACAAAAGCGCTTTATAATGAATATACTCTTCGTCAGGAAAAATACCTTAATTTAGAATCTATACTTCTCTTACTAATAATAAATCAAAATTTCATGTTAATTACCTTTAATTAATTATAGTTCAGGGATTATTTGTTAAAGTTTCTAAGTTCCTGGAACAGTTAATGAGAGGAATTTTATTACTCTGTTCATTTCTAATCATCTGGTTCAGAATTTAATTAAATTATTCTGAATTTAATAGAATACTGCAGATTTTTAATTAAAGTAACAGTCTGTTTCAAAGGATTTATACTTATTATGTTTCGAAACAGTAATTCTTAATTATATTAGAAATAATTGGCTTAACATTGAATTTAGAGCTTTCAAGAAGTTTCAAAATGTACCCACAGACGAACCTATATCATTCCCTAATTACAAAATTCTGAATAGAACTCAAGTACTTATTCGATTATTATTAATTCAATATATTTATTCTTCACTTGACATCTTTAAAATACATAAAAGTAATCCTACATCGATTCATTTAACGGAAATGAAAAGATATTAACCAATGACGCATTTATTTTACATGTTAGAAATTGCTTTCCATACGAGCGATTTATATGCATTAAAGGAATTAGTAACAGTCTGCATGCAGCATTTCAATGTTTCTTTATATTTAATTCAGTCAGGTAAGCAATCTCTAAACACCTTTTTTTATTGAATAAAAATCGAAATCTAAATAATTATGATACAGTCCTATTTGCTTTTAGGGTTAGGAAATAATAGTCAAAACAAGGGAAATTTATGTATTCAGTTTGCAAGTTAACATTAAATAAATTTTGAAATATTGCTTTGATAAATTTCGTAGGATAGTCTGAGAGCAAAGTTTAAAATATACAGATTTCATATAAATATGAAAAAAATTATAGAGAATTTTAAAATTATTAGTAATTATTTCCAGATATATTTCACTGCAACATTTTGCAATATAAAATCTATTTTTCTAATAATATCTAATTGCCTGTATATGTACTAAACATATGATTGAAAGAAAAATTAAATGTGGCTAAAATGTAAATGTAAATGCAATAATATCATAGTTAAAAACGAATAAGTTGTAAATAAAATAAAAAGCACAAATTAGATAAAAATTTTAAAAATACGGAAGTTACATATTACTTTGCTTCAATTTTGTATTTGTATTTGTACGATATTTGCATTTGAAAGAAAAGAAGGAAAGGAAGACGTATTATAAATGCTTTAAAGAAAAACAAATGCTATATTGGTAAGTAACTTAGTACACCGAAACCCTACTGGTAGTGTGAATTCCTCGAAGATTTCCAACCAACTAAGAATCACAAATCCATGTCAGAAGATAGGGTAAGTAATAAATAAGATATACATAAAGTAGTCATAAGCAAAGGAACAAAAAAATTTTTTTTCTCTACACAGACGATGACAACAAATGATTTTTGTATCCTAAACAATGTAAAATATTACGTTAAGAGAATTCGATTCATAAAAAAAATAAGAAAAAAATCCATTATTCAAAATTAGAAAATATTTTAAAATTTTGGATGTTACTATATAAAAATGTTGTAGAAGTATAAAACAAACTCAAAAGTTGTAGAAGAGTAAAACAAAGTGTGTAAAAACAACATTTTTTTACACACTTTAATTTAAATTATCTTGTTTCATATTTGCAAAAGGAGAAATTCTGAAATTACTTTACTTCTCACTTTTAGATGAGTAGAATTTTGAAATTGTTATATTTGAGTATTATCAATGACTAATATACTATTTTAATCTTTGTAGAATTTAATTATTAATTAATTAAGTAATTTAATTAAATTTTTATTCCATGTCGGTGTAGCCATCTGATAGTAAATTCAAGAAAAATAAATAACTTTCAAGTCTTTATAATAGTCATAATAACGAATTATACACAAAAAATACTAAAAAGTAAAAAATAATTCCAATAAAAAAATCTACGTTTTAAAACACTAATAAATTTTTTCTTAAAAATTGTTTTAATTAAGTTTATTATGACTGAAGTTTATTATGAAGTGATTCAGAATCATTTAAAGCTTAGATTGTTTAGTAATTGAAAATAATTTTTTGAATATATTCAAAAAATTATTCAAATTTTTTGAATATATCAACTCAATATAACTTCATACTCAAATATAACTCAATATACTCAAATATAACTTCAAATTTTTTGTATAGTGTCACTATACAAAAAATTTGAAGAATTATAAAGCAAATCATTTTTGCATCCTAAATACTGTGCAACATAATAGTAGGAGTTGATTTAAAAAACAGAATATTTTAAGTTATTAAGAAATGAAGAATAAATTTTCATTAAGATGGCACTAAATAATAAAATAATAGAATTTATTTCCACGCTCATTTCATTAGTCTTAAAATTAGAAAAAAAATCTTTAAAAAAAGATTGTAAGAAGAAACGACAGATATTGGATGAGATCTTGGCAAAATGTTAAAATCTACTCATTAAGAAAAAGAATTGAATAGCATTTAATTAATTCTGAATTACATCAAATGCAGAGTGCACAATCATTTCCTTTTTAAATTATACAGAAGTGATTAAAAGAAAAACTCAAAGATAGTACTTGCTTATTTTTTTCGCTGGATGAATAGTAAATTACATTATTTAAAATTCGAATAAATCTAAAAAGAAATGAAGGCATCTAAACAAAATCTTGCTAAAAGTTATAATATTTTTATTCAAGAAACTAATAACTGAAAAAACCTTTTTATTTATATTATATTATAAAAACCTTTTTATTTTATTTTATTGCATCATCAAATTGTTGTTCCATTAGCTTCAGCACATTTCATTTTTAAATATCGTTGGCTATAATGCCAAATAACTAAGTAAAAAGAAGATTAACAAATATTTGAGTTTCATAATTTGAAATATCAGAAGTCCAAAATAAAATGCTGTGGAAGTATTACCAAACCTTAAAAATGATAAAAGCTTTTTTAAATATTACAGACTATTATTATACTATATTCAACAAAAAAAAAGACAGAGAGAGAGAGAGAGAATAGAAATGGACTTTATCGAAACTACTTTGGATTCACTATTAATAGGGGATTAGTTTGTCTTAACTATAAAAGAAAAAAAATGAGTTTCTATGCAAGAAAAGAAAAGGAATATTTTAGAACTAATCGTTCAGAAGTCTGCAGAAAATTTATATTCATATAGCTAAAAAGATCAATTCAATCGTTTTTTGTCTAAAAATATATCATCATAGTTTCCAGACATAATGATTGAACTTCCGTTTAAAGCTTAAAATCGTTTGAATATTTTTTTAAACGTGGTCGGATTACTGATCGCAAAAAACCATTTGCCAGTTCGTCATCGAATTTCCGCTCAGCCATCCAAGGAATATTTAAATCGTTTCATTCAATCTTTAGAATTCTCTAACATTTTGCAGAGTGCATATCGGATCATTATTTAATAGCAAATAAAACGAAGAAACAAAGGCATAAAAATTTTAATATTTTTCGACTGAATTCTTCGGCAGATGTATCAAATGGATTAAAAACATTATAGCATGCTTTTAGAAAGGAAATCAAAAACTGAAAAAAAAAAGATGATATATTGAAAAAACAATGTCGACATCTTAAAGCACAAATGCCATGTTTCACGTCTGAGTGTCCAGAACAGAAAAACATTTTTTTATTGCTGGCAATAACTTAAGGATTTAACATTTACGCATGTGCATTCAAACTCAGACAGCATTAATTTCTTTCATGTTTCAACACAATCAACATAGCGCGTAATATTACGTCAAAAACAGGCAAATAATTAATTAATTTAGTTAAGAAATAATTTTTGATTAATTAACTAATTGTATTATCTGTGAACACACAAACGAAAGAAATTATTTTTTATTCTAAATAAATATATCTTTGGGTTCACAAAAATTAGAGAACACTTATTTGAGAGAACGTAGCCACATTTCCTAAAAAAAAGTTATTATCTGATAAATTTATTAATTTACATGATTCAGCTACTTTTTTTCAAAGCTTTTACGATAAATGTAAAAAATTATACAGTTTTTTCTGCAAATTTCGTTAGAAACATTTACACAACAGGCGAAATAAGTTTCATTTTAGAAAATTAATGGAATGAGACTATGTTGCATTTTTTACATAGATTCATCACAATATTCAGTTTAATCAATTTTTCAGCATTATAATTTTTGTGGATAAAACTAATGAATCGCTGCAGATAATAAAAATATCCTGCAAACTATATCATTTCTAATAATAACAAATTAGTCACACAAAAATGACTCATAATTTCATAATAAATATTTATTCAAAATAATTGTGAGAAGGATCATAAACTCATTTTCTCTCATAATATAACTTTCTTATTTATTATGCAACAATCGTTTATATAAAAAGATTACTTCAGGAAGGATTATTTTACCTTTTTTTCCCCTTTCACTTTTAGAATTTTTTTAAAAATCTAATATAAGCATGAAACAAAAATATTTTAGAGAACAATAAGTATTTTGTATAATATGTAGAAAAACAATAACTGATTTTAAAAAGACGGCAAAATACTATTGTATAAGTGTTGATGAGTTTAATGTTAAATTACATGCTTTAGTATCAGAGTAATAAACGTCAATTAAAAAAATTTCTAAGATAATGAATAAAAACATGACAAAATCTATCAATTTATCAGAACATTATCTAATTATACGCTTTAAAATTTCTTAAAAAATGTCTGCTATCAAAAACTACTATTGTTTTCGAAAAGCAACGAAATTTTCAGATATTTTTAAATTACAACAACATTTAACTATTTAGATAAGCATTATAACCTTTTTAAGAAATAGTAAAATATTACAAAAACATAACTTCGTACAGTGAACCAGGAAAAGACAGGGATTTTCTTCACCATTCAGTCATCGATTGGGAAAACTAACCAGTGTGAGAGTCTGAAATGCATTGATGTGAATAATTCCATTTTTTTTCTAAAAAAAAAGATGGCGGTTGATCATAATGTTAAACGTGTGTAAAAAAGAATCCATGCATGATTCTCCCATTGATCATGCGAGGCTAATGGATTCACATTATCTCTCGACCACCTTAAACTAGCGAAGAGTCAAACAGGTCTTCTCGAAAGACATGGGGAAATGTGTGACTAAGCGTCTGGAATGAAATTGGATACCCAGTACAAGAAATAAAGTGGAAAAATACCCCTGTGACAACTGTTTCATATCCGGGCAAAACACGATTTGAAGAACAACCCAACAGCTCAGTAAGGACCTCGGTGTCACATTTTAAGCAGAAAAACATGTGAAGCTTTATGCTGAACTTCAGGGTGAAAGTGTAAGAGGGCAAATGCACCCCCTAATCATGGCACTCAGGGCAGTTCTCCAAGAAAAAAAAATGGCATTTTTAATTTGAATGAAGTCAAACAGGATATGCACTATGTACTGCAAAAGAAGATAAAGATACTCAGAGAAATGGTATTTCGAGTGTAGGTTAAATATTTAGTATAAGTTCATGAAGAAGGGCTCAAAGTTAATTTATGGGGTGTACATTATTCAATCCAATAATCTATTTATCAGTTGCTTCATGCAACTTCAAAAGGTTTAAACTATTAGAAATAAATTATTTATATACATGATTATAAACGATCCTAAAATTTTGCAACGGTTTTAACTTATAAAAGAAAAACGCCATGAAAAATATTCTAAAAAAGTAAACTTTACTTTAACTGACTGCACTGTGAGAAACATGGCTGACACAAATATTAGCTCATTAATTAAAGACAAAATAATTAAAATATTTTAATACAATAAACAGAAGATTTGAAGCACTTTTCAAAGCCTCACTCATTAAAGTATTTGAAATTTCAAATAAATTTGAATTAATAAAGTTCCCACACTAGATTGTTAAATGTACTCTATTAAACAATGAATCTGAGTTCAATACAAAAACGCTTAAAATAATCGTTTAATTAGTTGTTCATTATCATGGTCAAAAAAGAAAGTATATAAAATGGTTTACAGGCATTCAAAGCTTTTGTTTAATTTTGTTAATTTACGTTGTTGAAAATATAATAAAAAAATTTATACTAATATGATTGCATGTTTATGAATTTTACATTTCAGAAATGAGATTAATTGTTTGTTTTGAGCATTACGTGTAAGTTAAGCTTATATGTATTCAAAAAGTTTCTTTTAACGAAAATATAATCTGACGAAAATTATAATAAAGAATATTCAGAAAGTCATATAAGACGTAAATAAGAGATAAAAGAATATATGCTCCGGTTAAACTCAATTGTTTACGCTGTAGCAGCACTCTCTAGAATGAAAAACATATTAATTTTCTTAAGCGAAAGGGAGATTAAAATGCAGATTTTTAAATTTAGTTATGGTATTAAATTTCATGCCGTATCATTCCAAGAAAGTATCTCATGTTTTTTAAGTACAACCGTCAAATATTTAAAAATGCTCGATGATTTATAGTATATTTTAATAACTATTCTATAAACATTAGGTAATTAAAAAGTTGTTTTTGGTTTTAAACTATCTTGAATATGTAATTAGTATATCCAAAATAACAGATAAATTGAAATATTTTCTAGAAATATTGAGAATTTTAATAATACATAGTGAATGTATGGGAAAAAAACGCTTTTTATACATAAAATAATATACAAAAAATAAAAAATGAATGAATTATTGACTTTAAAATATGATGTATAAAATGTATCAAATCTTGACTACAAAATCTGATGTATAAAATGCATCAAATATTGACTATAAAATGTGATGAATAAAATGCATCAAATATTGACGATAACATTTGATGCATAAAATAAAATCGATGATTTATAGTATATTTTAAAACTATTATATAAACATTCGGTAACTGAAAAGGTATTTCTTATTTTAAACTATTTTGAACATGCAATTAGTATATCCAAAATAACTGATTAATAAAAATATTTTCTAGAAATAGTGAGAATTTTAATAATGTATAGTGAATGAATGGGAATTATTTTTAAATATTAAACAATGCACATAAAATAAAAAAAGAATGAATTATTGACAATAAAATTCCCATCAACGAGGAAATTTATATAATAAATTGCGAATCTTAAACGTATTGTGTATATCTTGAAAAAAGATAAATACCCGAATAAAAAGAAGGCAGTTAGTTTTGAGAAGACTAGTTTTTGCCCTTCAGTGCCAAAAATAAACTTCATATACACTCATAATTAATGTAGAAGGGAAAATATTTTTGTTTACATTAAGAAGATAATAATTATCTTTGTTTTATCCGCACATCTTAAGTCGCTTACTTACTTAAACAAAAAATATGTTACAAAATTCGATCAACTATGTGTCAAACGAAACAATAATTATAGGAGAAGTGAAGGTTACTATTCCCTAAAAAAAGTAAAAAATCTATAAACAAAATTTCCTTTGCAGATCTGCAGAAGTGTAACGCTTTGAACAGAACTGGATAAGCAGATGTTAGCTAGGAGGTTCTTTAGCGTAATATTTATAACACTATCCATAACCGGACGTGACGCATTAAGACAACTTCCAATTTCAGTGCGGCTGACATGTCAAAGCACATTTCAGACTGCTACCGAAAACTGACAAGATTAGAAGCAGGAGCAACATGTTCGCTCTTGCAGCTGCAGATAAAGACCTGTGTTTAACAGTTCATTATACGCTTGAGTGGCATTAACAAAGTTAGATAAATGAATAAATACAACGAAGTGGCTGTCAGCATTTGAACGTGTTGTGTTCGAAGCAACGCATTCATTGTTATTTAAAGAAATGAAGCCCTCCTATGCGATAGCATTGAAAAAAAGGGTTATTAAAAAAAAATGTTGAATCTTTGTGAAAGAGTGAATAAAGGAAATAAAAAAAAATGTCTAACGTAAGAGCATTTGCCTGTATTAAAAACATCTTACATCGGCAACCCCCTTTTCAGCAAAAAAAAAAAAAAAAATCATGCACGTAAGAAAGTAGGAAATGCAACTGAAATACCGATTAATTGTAAAGAAAAATTTAAACCTGAAACAGAAAATTTCAAAATATTTTAAACCATCACAATTATGCTAATTTGTTCTTCATATGTTCATTATTCTTATATACAATTTAAATTAGTGGAGAATGTATTGTATTGAATTAATTTGAATTTTAAAAAAAATTTAAATGAAATTTGAAATTGAAAATGTTTTCCTATTTTCACTGAAATTAATGAAATAATATAGACTATAAATAATAGATATAACTTTAATGCTATCAATTATTAACTTAGTCTAGTAAAATTGGAGAAGTTAAATTCTAAAAAATAATGTAGAGAATGAATAATAAAAAGGAACGATTTTAATTCATTAAGACAAAGTAAATATGATTTTTTATTGTATAGATGACAAAGAATTTTAATGATTTTAAATTTTCGGAAATCTGTGAAACTGAATCATGTGAGCAAATTTGAAATCATATTTTTAAAATACACAACGGCTACTGGTGTCGGATCTAGCCATGTATAATAGATGTCTCCTGACGACACAGACAAATGAGCCGACATCCCATTTTTCAATCTACCTACCACAATAAGGTGAAGAGATTTAAAGAACAACATGCGATTTAATTTGCATTAGGTCAATAGAATCTGCAATTCTTTAGTGGAGTTCAATTTCAAATTGTGATTTTCCGACCATGGTCAGTCAAACACAGCCTAGATGTGAGATCAGGAAATGCGTTAAGTAATTATTGGCGGGAGTTCACTAAATAACTTTCATTCTTTTTTTTAAATAAACCGAGAAAAAATTTAATTAGATGAATACGTATTAATATATACATTACGTATGAATATATAACGTAATAATAAGGGGTATCATTGTTATACCGAACTTTGAAGAGAGAAAAAGAAGAAAGAAAAAAAACATATAAATCTTTTATGAATAACCAAAAGCAATAAACTTTCTAATTTTCTTTTAGCACATCATAAAAAAATGAATGAGATTTCGAATGAAGGTTATTTGGCGAATAAGTAGGGCTTTTTTCTGTTTGAATTGTGTACATGCAACAGCTGATACAATAATAGTGAAGCAAGTGCATCTATATTAAATTAAATGCTATATCTTTCGCCTTACGTATAACTAACTCACCATGCGCTTGAAGAAACGCAGCTCAGCAAACAAATATCTCAAAACATACTTTCGATTTCATTTACTAATGTAATTCCATGGGATGCTTTTTTTTTGTTACAATAGATACTGACAGAAATTTAGGTACAGAAATATTATTTTATCATAATTTGTTGCGCAATTTGTTAGAAATAAAACACAAAGGATGCTTCATTGTTTCCTATTTCGCAAATTGCAAATACACCGATTCTGTAATAAAAGAAAATAACGGAAGCTGCGACCGCAGGATCTTTAAAATGACCAATCTACCAGATTCAGACAGCGTATAAGCACTAACAGTGATATGACACTGCAGGGTGATATTAAACATTTGTATAGGTTAGACAACAAAATTACATTTAAACAAAAATGAATTGTTCAATAAAAGTGTTGTTTACTCTTATGTATGAAATCTTACTTAACATTATTTCATTCCTTCGTAAATTTTCCCGTTCGTGAATCGAGATTCCGGGCAATATGATAACCACAATCATCCTTTCTGTGCAGAACTTAGATGAAAAGACTAAATTCGTCATTTCATGTGCAATTAACGCAAAAAAATATCAATTGAATAATTCATTAAGATGATGAAATAAAATAATTAAAGCTCATTTAAAAGCAGCTCAGGAATTTTTGTATCTGCATCTGTCCATTTTCGTCATTAATTATCAAAATATGCCTTAAAACTCAACGTCTGTACTATTCACTACCACAAACAATACACTTCCGTATGATTTGTTCCAAAGGAAAAATGCAATTTATGTTATGTTCACTTTATGACAGGTATAAAGCATTTCTATATGTTTTGTTTCAAAAAAGAAAGTGTAATTTGTGCTTTATTAAAACATGTAACTGTTTTTTAATTATTACGAGGTAAACATAATTTCAAAATTTTTATTTCGATTAAACTATTATGCTACATACAAAAGAAAGAAAGAAAAGCAAAAAACCATCATTTTGAATGTGCTTTTATATTTTCAGGTATTACAAATAAAACAACAAATGAATCAATTTCAGGCTATTCTTTTATCACAATACTCTTTTTCATTTACTATAGAAAAATGGCAGATGTTTTAAAATATCAGTAAATCACATTGTTCTAAATTAAACACTGGATTCACGTTTTCTATAAAAGTAGACGAAATTTTTCTTCAAGAATGAAACATCTGCTAAAAAAAGAATTTTCCCTTCAATCGAAATAACTTGATTGATTTCCGATTGCGTGAATCTTTCCGCTGTGGCAATATATTTGTATTTTTGTACGCATTTGGTGAAAAAAAAAAAGAATGGTACAAGACAAGATTGAGTTTAGAAAGGAAAAAAAATCTATAGAATACTCCAAAAGATGGCGATTCGATTCACTTATATTTTTCCTGTTTCATTTTTGATCCGGAGCACTTTCTGAAATTAAATCCTATTCTACATTGAAACAATCCGTAAATCTGAAAAGTTTCAACGCTTATGTGGAAATAGAAGAACGGAAGATTAGAAAACAAAACATCTTCAAGCCAACACAAAAGCTTTTGAATCTACCGACATTCCAGGAAATTGTATTGTTCTGAATACTGTTCTTAGGGCAAAATATTCTATTCAAAGCATAACTTTTGAAAACATTTTCGAAATAACCTCGCCATAACTCTGAATGTAATGCTTAAAACATTTACCCTCAACAATGTGAAATCCAAACAATCGAATAAAATGAATGCGTAAACATTTTGCATTCAATTTGTTTGCATTGTTTATTCCATGGTGTCGTGTTCAGTAAGGTGTGTTAAATTGTGCTTGTTCACAAAATAAGCGCTGCATTTGGAATTTTTAGTGCTAACCCAACCAAAATGGTAAGTGTAATTTGGCAGTCAGGGTGAAAAAGATAACGATAAACTAGTGTAATAATGTATTATAACATCTGTTTAAATTTTGAAATTGTATTTTTTTTTTCTTTTGCAAACGTGGAGTATATGTGCTATTCGATAAATATAAACACCAATCTGTTTCTTTTTCAAGCAGATGTTAATAAGTACACCTGCTTCCTACTATATCTTATTTTAATTGTATTTTTTAATGATTTCTGGTAAATTATCCTCTTTCGCACAAAACACAATGCGCAGTTGATGTAATACGAATATATTTAAATTTTAAAATTATTACATCAATGGTTTGATGCACGGATTTCTTCAGACGCAGCAATCCTTTCATCATCTAATAACCCAATGATGTAACAATAACATTTTTTAACTAGGAAAAGTGAACTTAGCACTTTTGAAATAGATTAAATTTATAAATGTGCAGCTGCTCACTTCATATAAAATAAAATAGCAAGGAATGGTTAACACTCCCTACACTTTTGTATCTCTCAAAAGCCACTGGATTCACAGAAATTTAACATCTCTATCAATTTAAGGGTTTAACAAATTTTTTGACAGGTAGAGCATCGCAAAATTTCAAGGTTTGTTTTAAACAATTTTTTTTCAATCTAAAATAATATATATATATATATATATATATATATATATATATATATATATATATATATATATATTTAAAATTGTTTTTCCTGTTTCTCTTGTCTTCTTCTTAATCGTATTTCAATCTTATATCGTATTTTAGCTTTTGATGGTTTGCTTTGCAGTAGTTGGCGAATCTATCTTTCATAGAAAAATTAATTTGTTCAGAAGATTCAATACAACAAATCCTTCCATAGAAACATTAAGTTTAATTATAAATAAAAATATCACACCCAATATCTATGCAATTTTAATCAAACTGCTTTCATTTTCAAAAATCTTCAATTAATCCTGAACATGCTTAATTAGAATTGGAATAATTGGGCATGCTTAATACTGGAATTGGAATTCTAATAATCAATATTAGAATTCCTCACCAGGTGATTAGAATTCATTTCAGAAAGCTTCGTTATTTTTGTAGCATATTGTAAAGTAACATACCAATATATTTTTTCATTCACTCTTTTTTAATCACAATCGCTAAAAATGCCCCCTACTAACTTATATAAAAAATTATGCTCCTAATATATAATTTTTAGTACGAAATTGAACGTACAAATCTAATTCCATGTTTCTGGATGTTCATGCTGAGCTTTAAACATAAATTAAAGCAAGTGAAATATGTTTGAACAGAGAAAACATTTTTAACACAATTACTTGAAATAATTGACGGTTAACAGTAATATTAAATTTTTACTCTTAAATTTCAAATTTAAAACAAATTTAATGACACGAGGAAAAATTCATTAACAAATTCATCAAAAATTTAATAGGTAAAATTTGTAAACTCACATAAGAAATTTTTTTAAAGAAATGAACGCTTATTTAAAATTTTGCAACGTCTTTACAGTCATAAATTCCACTCTCAAAAAATCTATTTGTCTTCCCTGCATTGATTCCCCAACAGATAATTCATAGAATTTTATAGAACAATGAAAAATAATCTGTACAAAACTATATGATAAAGTGGAACATAAAATAATTTTTTTAAAATAAACTAGAGAACCAGAAACATAATTTGGGTCATTTTACCTTATTACTGTAGATTTAGGCTTAAAAATCTAATTAAGGCTTATCATCTTAAAAAGATACTATAATTCTTCGTTCCTAGTAGCAAGCATTACACATGAAAACAGAGCCCCATAAATTGTCTCCCATAAAAAGAAATATTTTATTTAATTTATTTGCCATATAAATGGATATGCACGCTTTTCTTTGGAAAGCAAAAAGAAATTTCAAACAATCCATTGTTCTTCAGCGTCACAAGAGTAATCGCTTTTTCGTAAGTCATCTCGACAAATCTATAAATATATTTGATATGTTCCGGTTACGACCAATAAAAATCTGTTCAGCCGTTATTTGATTTAGAAGAACAAAAGCTATTGATAGGGTTATTCAACTGAATGCCGAGTAGCCAATTTTTATATTTGAAAAAGATACCAACACGAATTCAAAAAACTAATAATAATACAAATCTATTCATGTTTGAAATTTTGTGCATTTATTTTTTTATGTTCTGTCCATGTTTGAAACGTGAAGTATTCTCAATACCTATTCACAGAGATTGATTAATCGACACATTGTTAATTTCTATATAAGATCATTATCTTTTATTTTAATGTTATGCTTCTAGGGATGTTGTTAACTCAAAATCAAGAAGTCCCTACTTGAATTCATGCAACTTTTCTACTTGAAGTGCTCGAAACGATCATGCAGGGGTTTTTTTTTGTCTTCTATTCTTTAATTTAACTGAAAATTAATTTACTACATCTTTAGTGAATTTATTGAATATACCGTGCAATTTCAGCCTCATCTCAACCAATAACTTCCATTAACTTCAAAAAACATTATATTCCGAAAGCTTTCATTACTTAATATTAATTAGGACCAGAATCTGTCCTTAAACTGTAGTTTCCTATCTTATAAAGATAAAAAGAAGAAAAAAATTAACGATGGAAATCATGGACACTTAAAAACATTAAAAGAATACAATCTCATTAAGAAATAAACGCTGTTGAAAACACTATAGCAATCTGTTTTTGAAAATAATATTGATGACTGATAAAAGTGAAACTTGTTCATGATTTATAAAGGTTGATTTTGATAAAAAGCGATCGCTTATGATTGCTTTAAATTTCATTCAAAATTTGATTACATAAATCTAGTTTTAATTATTATGTTTTGCAGCTACTCTAAATATTCGAGAGTCAGAATCATCAATCCGCATTTTAATAAAGATAAAAAGAATAAAAATCGATAAAAAGAATAAATTATCTCATACTTTACATTATTATTATTTCAATAGAATTTCTTTTGTTGAGCATAAAATATACTGCTTTATTTTACAATATTTATCCGCTTATATTTAAAAGCAAATAAATTATTAAGGCTTTGATTAGCGAAATGGGAGAAATATAGTTGAAAATGCCTATTATGTTTTAAAAATTACTCCATTTTGTTCGAATGCCATTTGGCAAAAAGACACCAAAACCTGAAACTAGGCGCGGTATTCAACAGTAAACCTGAAATCCAATGGAAAATTCAGACAGCCAGCACGATGCGAATTTCTGTCAAAGGTCATCTGCAAATAATGATGTAATTAGAATAGCGATGATTTCATCGTGCCTGAGATACCTATTTATTTTACTTGCAGCTGTTCGATTTTTTCTAAACTGCTTTTCTTTTATGTTTTCTAGCTCTTGGGTTAAAACTGAATACAAGCTATATACAACGAAAAATGCCAAATAAAGAAGATTAATATTATATTATTTCTTTTACCTTTGTTTTTTTTTTCACTTCAGCTCTAACTTTCGTTTACAATTAATTATCATAAATAGGGGTTAAATATTTCCACAGTTTGATATAAGTTTAACTGTTTTCTTAGAGATTTTATTTTAAAATGGTCGATAGAAGCAATTTACGATATTTTTTATATAGCTACATATTAATATGATTTTCCTAAGTCTTACTAAAAGAAATGGAAACGTTTCATAGTTAATTAATAAAAAATAAAATTAGTTTTCTTTTTATTATTTCGGACATGGAATCGCAGCCCTTGTCAGTACATATAAATCGGAGAGCAATGAGTATATAAGAGATAATTTAATTTATTTTTACAAATAGGCTATTATACATTCCCAAAAATAAATGACACTTAATCGTCAATACTCCGATACAAAATTAACAAGAACTACATTAAATCAGAATATTCTGGTGTGCGATTTTTTTAGTTTAATAACTGTATAGATAATTAAATGACCATGACATTATTTGTGATTAACCAAATCGACAATGAAATAAATGCTTATAAACAAACATCTAAGCCAATTAAATAGTCATATATCGGAATATTGCTGTTTTAAGTTCTCAAACGTTTAAAGTCAACAACTGTCTTTTTTTGGTAAGCAAGTTGGTAGGTCATAAAGTTTGAGATAATGTGACATCCCCTTTAGGTTCACAAACTAAACCTCATTGGTGGTTTTTCCCATATTATCTTTTTCTGCTCCGAGACTATTCACTGAATAAATGATTTACAAGTTCTTGGAAAGCCTTCGGTCAGAGGATGGCGGCTGAACAGACGTTTGTATTTTAAGAGCTGTTTTACTACATAGAACTATTTCTTTTCGGAACCCTTCAACAACGTCATTAGGGCTCAACTTAATTCCTTAACGGCAGCTTCGGTTTCGTTTTCCATCAATGGTTCCTCAACCGCAAACCATCTTCTTCTCCCAGGAACTACGGTATGCTTTGAACATTGGGTGCAGAAACGTTTAGTTTATTTTTATAACCCAACAGTGAATTATGAATAACTCTTTTTGTTTACGTCCAATGCATGGTGGATCACAGCCGTCTTTCCACGAAACTAAGGCAGGGTCTTATATTAATTTTTGTTCTAAAAAGTTCATTAGGTTTTATTTTCTGGAGATGCTTTGTTTCCTCTTTATTTTTTATATATAAATCTGCATTTATTTATAACATTTGCGTTTTTCGACACCTGCAAATATTTAATAATTTATGTTATTTATTTTAAATAGCAGAGTCCATGGAGTATATTCAATTCGAAATTAAGTGATACGCTTAAATTTAATCTTGGAATGTCTTGCAACATATGACTACCATGTTAAAATATGAAATAATATTAATATAAAATTATATATAAATTATATAATGGAATCGATTAATGCAATGTTATAATGTCCCAAGTGATTAATGCCATGAATTCATGTTCCCGTGATACATATAAATTGCACCACGTGAATTTAATTTTGTAACACGTATCGCATCTTGAAGGCAGAAGCAAACCATGAGGCTATAGTATAAAAGGTGGGTTTAAAATGAGATACTAAACATTGTTTTGAAGACTCTCCCCAGCCCAAACAGTAAATTCACCTTTGGCTTAGCATTGCGATGTACGTCGAATACAGTTTGAAGCCCTCAGATTTTTGAGGTACGAGGCAAGCACCTCTAACGCTTGTCCGAAAACTCACCATTGCATAGCACACTTTATGATGGCAAGCAATAAGGTATCAAATGGCATGCGTAATTTGGTTTGTCTGTTCACTATGACATCATATGAGTTGACTCCATTACCCATTAAATTATTCGTTTATAATTAATTCGTATTGATATTATTATTTTATAATTTAATACATCCATAGCAAGAAGCAACGAACGCAATGAAGGTATTCAAAAATTGGAGCTTATTTTCTGGTAGAATCTTATTTTTATGGAAATATAGTAGAAACGTATATTATTAAAAGATCCTACCACAGGATATATAAAGCAGGTGACCGTAATAACACTAAAATAAATATAAAATAGTTGCAAATATCTAGAAAGCATCGGGTCAAAATCCTATTTTTAACAAATGCAACTTAATAAACGTGTTCTATAAATTTATTTTACACCGAAATTGTTTGGTAGTTTTTATTTTAATTTTCCTAGCACAGATAATTATACAAATAACGATTAAGAATTAAAAGATATATTTGTTCCATCTTTCAATTAAAAAAGAAGACTCCTTCTAATCTCATTTTCTAATACCAACAAATATATTATTTTTGATAATAAGTGGTGTTCACAGAGGTTTGATGAATATCGAAGAAGTTAAATTCTTTGAATATGCTGCGTTATAGAAAGTTTATTTTTTTCTTCTTTACCATTTATCATCATCCCTTCTGCTTCAGCAAATTACTGACAAAAATTGCAAGTAAATAATTTCCCGAAGAACCATCAACAATTGCTTTCCTTTCGTATTTCAAAGTTCATTAGTACATCTTATCTTTAAGTAAATAATTTGAATTAATTTGAGGAAACATTTTAATGTCAAAAGGAGCCTAGCATGTCTTTGCTTCAAGGCTTTCCAGAACTGAGCAAATGACTTGAATTTCAAAATCAATTCTCTCAATCCAGAGCTTATAAATGAAGGAGTCAGACTCTTTTAGTATTGCAAATTGAAAGTGGGAAAATATAGGAACAACTGTAAATACGTATATACTTTAGCTACTTTAATAAATAAACGTACAATCAGGCTTTTGTGTTCAAATATACTTATGAACATCTCTAAATGAAATTGTCATCTGTCAATATTCCTACATTTTCATTTAATTAAATATAAATTTATAGTATCGATTATCACATATTAAATTTATAATTAAGTCATTTCAGTAGCTTGGAAAATATTACCTGTTTTCTGCTTCATGGGCGAATTTCTTCAGCTGAGACACAACCCAAATTTGCAAATTAGGATCTATCTGCCAAACCAAACACCAGATTAACTGCTGGTAGCGTCCAGCAACCATGCGATAAGTTTTTCTGACAGCCAACATTCACGAAGATAAATTGCCCTCTGTCGATTAACGCACCATGACCAGATACTCATCTTGCATCAACGTAGTGAATAAACGTAAAGGTAGATTTATTCTTGCCATTGTTTATTCGGATAAGTGATCAACTGCTCACAACAAAAGCAATAGAAATAACCGAGTGTTAAATCCTTTAGAGTTAGAAAATAAGCGGAAAGCACATTATCGTGGATACTAAATCGGATAGGAATTCATCATACTTTTGAAATTTAGCTCAAATGAAACTTAGTTTTATTTAATGGGAAAATAGTTCATAAATCAGTAGTTAATTCTAAAGATTATAATCTCAAAATTCTGCAATGGAAACGATATATAAAAATCAATGGACAAAACTAGTACTGTAGATTGCAAAGACACATACAGGAGGAATGTTAAATTTCTGCCATGGTACTATAATACGAAAAGAATTTAAAACACTATTTTTGATTAAGGTGATCTTGATGAATTAATGATACAGACTAAAAAGAAGGGGTGGGAGAACAGGCTACAAACAGTAATGGAAAAATTCAAAGCATTTTACAGTATACAATAAAAAATAAACAGTAGTAGAAATAAAACATACAGGGAAAAAATGCAGAAAAATAAAGATCAGTGAACATAGAATTGGGTACATACTTTATTTAAATTTGTATTGATTTTTAATACCTATCATTAGTTGTTATTGAATGAAGGGTTTCAGTACTATCATCCACAGGATATTTAAGATAATCATCATTCATCGAATTGCGAGTTTTGGTGATCAAAGTGATAAGGGGGTTAAATTATTTAGTGTAAAAAATAATTTTTGAATCGTAATTCTAATTGTAGCTTCCATCCCTACTGTCTATTTTTGCACTAGGACTGAAGATTTACTTTTGATCAATAAGTGAAACCATTAAAAGGGTATTGGCATTTTTCTGGGCAATATTTCAATTCACTAACCACAATGCAATAATATTTTTCATAAAAGATAGTAAACAACGAATGTGAAGATATAATTAAATATCGTTTTCTAATAAACATTTTAAGTTCTTGCTTTAGATTTTTTAAGCATTATATGAAACAACTGCACACATTTCCATATCTAGGAAACAAGAACACATTTTCTATATATAGGAAAGGAAAAAAAAATTTGACAACATGGTTATTTTTTAGTTCATCTGTCCTTGGTAATAATAGTTTTGCAAACTGTCTCAAACTTAGGTAAATTTCGGCCAATTATATTCTACTGATAATGAATGCACAGCAACAATTCTCTTAAAAAAAGAAAATTAGCAAATTTCGATATTATATGCTAGTGGTATGGTGAAAAGGTTAAGATGGTACATAGCTATAAATGTAAATAATAAATAAACCTGCTTTTTGAAGACAGATTTACTGGCTAGTTTACATTAGAAAAACTTTCAGGAGTTTTTCATTGAGGTTTCAGTATTTACAGCCACATACATAAATTTAAAAATGGTTATGCATCAGCAGTGTTTCCACCAGCTCTTATCAAAATCTCCTTAATGACTTTTTATTTACTTTTTAAACCATGCAAATATAAGTTACTACTTTCTTCGGAAATAATATTCTAATTTTTCAAAGAATCAAAATTTTTAAAAATCAAAAATAACAGAAAAAGTCTATGCCTTTTGAATTAAATAGTCATAAACAATGATTTGCATGCATTTTATCTCAGCCGTTAAAAAAAAGAGTCATTAAATATTCTCGCAATTTCGAGGTTAATAACACAATTAGCACTCTTAATTCTGACTAATTGTGCTACCACCTAGCACACTTGTAGCAGACGGATTAATTCTCGACATGTCTTGTTGAAAAAGTGCTCTAATCTGCTCTTTGTATTTGAGGACGGACTTTTTTTCTTTCCATTTTGGTTTCGTGTGTTTTTTGTTTTGTTAAATCATGTTTTAGTTTTTTTTAAACAGAACAATAACACATTCTATTCACGGAGGGCTACCGTTTGTACATCTGCGTGTAATGTGTCTCTTTTATTTATTTATTTATCTCAAGTTTTAGATTTCGCATCTTAATTCTATTTTTTTTTCGCTGAATATAACAAAAAAAAAATACTAAAATGAAAGCAATGCTTCTTATATAACATTAGTGCTAATTAAGCTTTCTGTGCAGGTTAAAAACAAATGGACTGGATTACCAGAAAAGCGTATGAATGAGTGAATGTTTCGTAAAATATCTATAATAATACTAAAATAATAGTTATAATATTTTTTATACTTTTGTATGAAAAAGAATTTCACGTTTTTGTTTTCAGATATAAATATTAATTTTTATTTCATGTTTATACTCACTGTCTAAAATATGCTTTTTCAACGGAAAAACATTTGATTTGAGACAGTAGTATCCTACTTTCAAGCAACAAAAGTTATAATAGGAGCAAAAAATGCAATTTCGGATATTCCCATAATAGGCATGATTGATAAGTTGGATCATACTTCCAAATTTCAACAATATATCAACGAAAGAATGCTTGACCTTTTACATATATAAAACAGACTGTCTCATATTAGTAGAAATCTTGGTATAACCTATAATAAACTCAATCTTCTAGTCACACAAATACCTAACTCAACCACCAGATCACAAATGTCCTCATAAACATAGATATTTTAATAGCATGACCAGAGTTTCTGAATTTCAATTCAAAATTAATAAAATTGCAGTGCGTAATTGTGGATACTAACTATAGGAATTAGACTATATTCAAAATGTAAAACAAAAAATGCACGCAACTAAAATAAATTCTTAACATTTCAGGAACAAGGAGGTAGCTTAAAAAAGAGGAAATTTTTAAAGTTAAAGCAGGAAGAGATAGAAAGCATAAATAGTACACTAATATCTACATTATTTTGTCTTCAAGCTGATTCTGAACATTGGGCATAATAAGGTGAAAATATTCCATGTTTATTAAAAATTGGGAAGAAGAAACATTTTAAAATTTTATCTAGTTAATTTCTTAATAAAATTATTTATTTATTAAAGAAAACATGGCAATTTGGGGTAAGAAATCAAAATTCGAAGCTGATTCAGCTAATCCAGGTCATTTGTCCTTTTAGTTTTTCTACTATAAAAAACTCTTACACAAAATTTCCCAAATAATGAATTGAAAATCTTTCATATCAGAATTACCAAATCAAATCAAAATTACCAAAATTCCAGCCTTAATGAAAATCTCGAATTCAAGTATTAAAATTAGTTAAGAACGATGTTTATATTTTCTTGATAACTTATATTAAATTTGAAAACAATGGAATGAGTTGATTTGCCAATTTATTATTCATTTATTCTAAGTAAATGGATAGTAAATTCATACACTACTCTAAGGCTAATTCTGAACTGATCTCGGTAATTTGTACCATGATCAAATGACGAGAATAATACCTTATCCTAAACTGTAAAGTCGTATTAATATGTAATGAAGAGGAAATAGTTTTAATGAACACAAAAGACGACTATGAAACCTGGAACTAGAATCTTTCGAACTGAAGATTCTTTATAAAATTAATATTACCAGAATTCTTAATTAAGTATCTTAATTAGTGATATTGATGAATATGTAACATTAGCGCAGCCTCTGACTGATCTTATATTTCCTTAATGATAATTAAAATATGAAAATCGTGAAATGAAAATAGTCTCGCGACAAAGACCTTGCTTCTGAAGCGTGCATTCTGTATTCTTAATTGACACCTTTTTTCAGCTTAAATTCACCGAATTCCAACCTTAATTAATTAAGTGCCTCGAATCACCAGCAAAGTTGAGGTTATTATCAGAATCTTGTCAGAGCTTCTTTGACAATTATTAAAAGTAACGGTTACCTGTGTACAACTTGATACAGCTGCAAGTAGTTGCTAGCGAGTCAATATGAAGAAATAAATAATTCATTCGAAAATCAGACATCTCATTTAATTAGCTTCAAGGAAAAGGGAAAAAAACGTTTTCCTTCTAAGGAATTTTCGGGGAACGAGTGATCGTTTCAAATTCTCTTTCTAAAATTAATGGTAAATATTAACATCTGTTAATATCTTACAGAGCAAGTAAGAGTATATAATTATTAAAATTTTCTGTTAATGCAGAAGCCGTTTCATTAGTCCGTAAAAACATATATGACTAATGAAATTTTAGAGATACTGCTTGCTGCTGCTGCTGTATTTCACAAGACGAGGGACGGGGGAGAATAAAGTAAGAAGTAATTGCGAGCTAATGTATTTCTTTGCATAATTTATTATCATTAGAATTTAAGCGCTTCCGCTAGATTTATTTTTCCTTTTCTCCAAAAACCGAGAAGAAAATTTAATAAATAAATAAGAACATGGAAGGTGTAATATAAATCTTTTCATCCAAATTTCGCAAGAAAAATGAACAGGGCAAGAGAATAATGCATTTTTCAGTGCAGAAAGAATTAATGATAGGCCGTAAAAATAAGGATAATGCCTGCCTGCTCCCTTGAAACAGATTTCTGCCTGGAAAACCTAAAACCACCAGACGGCTCATTTATATTTCAGTGGGTTGTCCGTTTATAATAAAATTCTGTCAAAATCTGTTGTGGGCCGCTTTTATGAATTCGACTTTAAAAGTATCGATGTGAAGAAGAAATAGGGGTAAAGTGGCGTTTTTAAATATTAATAAATCTTTTAACTGTCTAAATTTTTTATAGGTTCTCAAACTATTTTAGAAACTCAATCAATAAATAAAATTCAGTAACATTTAAACACTGTTAAATAAGCATTCAGAAAATGCTTGCATTTTAAGAGTTAATACTTCTAAATAATTTTTATCTGACTTGATTTTAAGTGAATGCTTCTAAATAATTTTTATTTGACTTATGCATTTCTTCATTCGTCATAACGTACCCATTTATTCATCTATCAATGATTTAATACTTTTTAACACGTAATTTTATTCTTAAATTCTACAAATATGAATTCGATTTCCAGATCATTGATATGATAAAAGAAAAAAACTCCAAGAGAAATTGTTTTCTCCTCCAAATTTCCAAAGTATCGCGAGTTTTA
Organism: Argiope aurantia; assembly: GCA_026543865.1. Lineage (NCBI taxonomy): Eukaryota > Metazoa > Arthropoda > Arachnida > Araneae > Araneidae > Argiope > Argiope aurantia. The sequence continues at coordinate 26,837 of JAPMOR010057319.1, forward strand.
TGTTCAGCTTCTAATTAGCTTCTGAACATAGTGGAGATACTCAAGCATGTGTTTGGGAACAATATCTCTTCCATCAAAAATTTGTTATAAGCAAAATCCATTTAGCTAAAGCGTTGCGTTTTTTCAGTCATTATGCTTATATGCACACAAACGGTCAGATTCTGGCTAAAAGTTTATACAGTTCTATAAGGTTGGTGCTGAGACCACGCACAAACTATTATTCGTCACCCTTGTTCCGTTTTTTTAATCGCGTTTTGAGACAGACGGGAAGACATAAATTCAAACATTGTTCACAGGTATTCAAAAAGAAAGATATTCTTTAAAATATAAGGTTAATTTTTAAAAAAATATTATAATTTCTTTTCTTTGTTTACGTCATCTAAAAATCTTATCTGGAATGAAGTCTCGATCCTTTCAGCAGTATTTTCAGCTTGCAAAAAACAGAAATCACACGGGGGCAAGTCGAATTAAAAGGGAGCTTGCTAAAGCACACATACGAAGGAAAAGAAACTCTGCATTAAAGTGAAGAATAGGTAGATGTTTTATCGTGTTGGAGCTACTGAAAACCCGCTGCAAAAAGGTCAGATTATTTACGTCTCACAACGTCACAAAAGGAATGTAGAACCTCCTAACAGGTTGGCTTCTGCGTATCTCGCCTGTGATCCATATCTACTAGTTCACGCCTACTATCTAATGAGATGATCTTTTCTCTTCTACAGTTAAGAGATAATAAAGGCAGGATCATCTAATTAGATTGATAATCCGAATCATAAATATAAACCATGGCAGCAAACGTGCTAATAATATTCCTTAGCGATGGTTATGCTGTGTAGTGCGTATAGACTAGAGTCAATGAATATGGTCAATACGACTTTGACATTATTGCGGACCTGCCTTGATTTTTTTAAACTTCGGGGATATTGGCCCAGTTATCACAATGTTGAGAAAGTTGAAATCACAGCTAAAATTCTCTAGTATTTACGGTGCAATTTCGAAATGGAGTTGCTCCTGCTCGATCGTTAGCAGCTTTGGCACGAATTTTGCTGAGATATTTTTGAAGCACAAATCCTCAATAAATTGGAGTGAACGGATCCAATGCTGACGTTAGCCTGTTGTACAAGTTTTCAGATTGCTATTCAACGATTTTACATTACCAGGGTCCTCGCTTGGCGAATGTGTATGTGTTTAGAACGTGCTTCATTTCCCACTGATGCGCAGCAATCCTTGAAATAGTTGGATCATTTGGATTTTATCATGGTACACATTACTTCATCCTCAAAAGCCTTTGTAATCTTGTGGTTCGTTACCACTAGGAATCGCAAAGATTTTGTGCAAAAGTTAATGCAGTAGCTTTGTTCAAATTGTTTTTTTTTCCTCCCAGAAACGAAAAGCATTTACACTCCCTAAATTGTCAGCTGTCTGCCGGCGATTGACAGTAGCTGCAGTCATGGAAAAATTTGAACATGTGATAAGAGTTGTTTTTATATATGCGCCAAATCAAGCTTTGATAGCTTTAGTTATTTAGGGACAAAAACTCAAAATCAAAAACTAATTATATAACCCTCGCAATAATTTTAATGCGTTTTTCCTTCACATCCTTTCTGTCCCACTTATTTAATATTTTTCGAGTACGTAATTTGCTTTATTCTTACAACTTCTAAGAATTCGATTTTTAAAAGTATGCACGTGAAATAAAATGGAAATAAAAGTAGCATGCTCGAAATATTAATGAGTATTTAAAAGGTTTAAAGGGCTTCCCAGAATTACATTTAAATTCATTTGAAAATAAAATCAATACTCCAATTTCATTAAATTTCGAATGAAGTTAAAAGAAGAGAAAAAAAATATTTTTTATATTGTTTCAACTTAATCCTCTCGTTGAACTTTTAATTCTTTATTTTTTAATTAACAATCGTTTTCGTTTTTTCAGTTACTGAATGCTATACTAAAAGGCAATTTATTATTTTTCTGACTTTGAATTTTAAAAGTCATCACGTAAAGAAAAAGAGCTTAAGAGCATGATGGGAATTTAAATCAGTCTTTAGACTTTTAACACACTTTTAATGGCTCCTTAGTATTGCGATTAAATTCATTAGAAAATAAAAGCAGCATTAGCATCTCAGTAAAATTTAAAAACAATTTTAAAATGATAAAATATTTTTATTTCAAATTGCTTTAACTTAATTTGTCTAAATTTGTTGTTGAAATTTTTACTATTTATCTTTCATGGACGCCTTTCTGTTATTTCTTTCAATCATATTTTTTTCTGAGCTTTAGAAAACATATTTAAATAATTTCGGAAATACATTAGTTTTATTCTCTTTAACTTGATATAGGAATTCTTACTGTTTATTTTAATGAACATTTTTTCATGTTTTTTTAAAGTATTTTTTTTATCTTTCAATAACTTAAGTGTCTTTTTAATAAAACAATTTTTTCTCCTGAATGTTACTACAAATGTCAAGATAACTTGATACTTAAGTGTTAATTTTCTTCAAAATGAGAATTGAAATATACAGCAAAAATTTAATTTCATAATCAACATCTCACCTACTTTAGATTTAGAACAAAGTAATCAATTAATGTAACAAAGAACAGTCAATTATTTCAATTCAGACCACTGACGCCACACTTTAAAAGTGCGAATCCACTTTTTTTGTCGTTATAGAATTTTTTGACTTCTAATTTATCATTTCTTTTCTACAAGTGTTTTACAACCAAATCCGCAACATGAAAAAATCAAAGTAGGGAGTTCTAGAAAAAGCAAAGAAAAAAACATTCCATGAATCCGAAAGAACACTTATGAATAAGTCGATTCCTATATGTTCATCGATCATTTCATAACTTTTTTTTCCACCTTCTCTTCTTCAAAATGAATTCTACATCAGTAATCTTCCTAGAGGAATTCCACTTAAAAGTATTTCAAAACGATCAAATTAAAAGGCATTTTTATAAGTTCAAAAAATAAAAAGCATTCATCAAAAAAGCACGATATTGAAGAAACTAAATTATGCCGTGAATAGAGGCAGTAATCGTTTAACTCGGAGATTCTGCAATTTAGCATTTTCCGGTACATTATCGTCATTTCATTCGGTTCCATTTAAATGAAAATGAAATTCATTGCCATTCAATTTAAATTGATTGGAACACATTGTAGCAAGATCTTTTCTACAATCTGCTATTTTGAGCATTTCAGTAAAGTGGGGGGGGGGGAATGGCGACGCATTTTATATCATTCTCCAACAAATAATAACTTAAAAATGAAGTTACTATTTTGAGTGTCAAAATGAAATTAAGAATCATTGCGTTATTCAGTTACATTTTGACACGACATTATCATTTAAAATTCGTTAAGGGAGCTTAAAATTCATACTCTGAGAATCCAAATGAAATCCAGAAATACCACAGAATCCATTTAAACTGATAAATATTCAGAAAGCATCATTCATATTAGTTAACGAAGTTCAAAATGATATTGGTTAATGACAGAAAACGATAAATCTACATAATGTGAAATTAAATAAATTTAACAATGATGCACACTCTCAGTTATGCACTACATTTTTTTTTTCAATTTTAAACACTTTTGGAAAACTGAAAATTGCAGAATGTCCGATAATTTTTGTATACATACAAAATTATATAAAAGAATAAAGGAGTTTCTTTGTTGTTATATATAACCAACATGAATCATAAAATTTAATTTCAAAACATTTATTTTTCAGAATTCTGATAGATGGCGCTATGGATGATCTGATGATGATTTAATGAGAAAATTTACTTTAGTTATATCATGCGATAAATACCATGCATTTTCAAAATAAAGTTCCTTAGATTTTTTTTATGTAGGATTATCAAAAGACTGTGCATACCCGATTCTTGCAATATTTTGTATAGTTTAAGCAGCGTATCGCAGCTGCTATCACTCCTGAAATCTTGTATATGTATAGCGTGAAATAATTGAATATCACTTGGACATATTATGCGTAATCAAGGATTTAACATTCAAATTTATTAATTTTAGTCGTTCTAATATAAGTAATTAAAGACATTTTATCTCTATTCCTTATAATTTTTGTTTTACATAATTTTGTAATTTTATCCGAGATTTCTCGGACATTCGATGTTTACATTAAAAGGGTAATGAAAATATAGTAATAACCACTTAATTGTTTTAATTCTCCACTTCTTTATTAGATGGCCTTTTTATTTCATGAAAGTTTTGGCATTTTGACTGAATAAATATCTGAAATAGTTTGGATTTCATGTATTTTAATTATAAATCTGTCAAGGCATAATTTTAGCTCATAGATTTAAAAATGCGATAACTCGAGTCACGAACCACGCATGAGCAAATCATTTACGTCAGCGATGTGGCAATCTGCGCTTCTTTTAATGCATAACTCTGGCTCTTTTTAAGTTGGTAAATAGTATATGTTTAACAAAATCCTTATGTCTTTGTAAATTTTATGATCGGTTACTTTTGCGAATATATTATCATGCATAAATTTTATTAGAAATCGATTGCAAAATTAGCTGAATAATGGGTATCCGATGCCTTAGCATCATATTCAAGTCTAACAGGTACTTTAGTAAATGAATTTTATTATTATTATGATATTAATGATAAATAATTGAATTGTTGAATATTTTATTCAGCACCTTTATTTAAAGCAAAATAAACGTATTTTAACAAAGAAAAAAAATTTGGACAAAATTTTTAAAAATATGCATTTTATAATTTACGTTGCTGATTTACGGCTCTGTAAGTATTATCTTTTAAATGTTATTCTAAAAATGGTTCTTCGCAAAAATAGGTTACCAACCCCTCAATGCCACCCTATAAGCATAAAAATACCAGTTAAATAAAAGGTTTTAAAAGATTCAGCCGCCATTCGTTTCTTTTATTCAAACATTTCTCATAAGAATCTAATAATTCATATTTAATATTAGCTTTAATTTTTATATCTCTACACTCTCGTTCGAAAAGTGACCCAAATGTTGTAGAATTAGAATTGGTACTTCCAAGAGGGAAGAAAGGAGGGGTAATTAAGAATATTCAGATAATCTCGAATGCTTCATTACCTTACCATCTACACCAATGAGCACCTAAATGATATCAACGTGGGCCTCTGAAATTTAATGACATTCATTATCTCATAGAGGATTCTAAATCAGACTGTATTCTATACATAGCTAAGGAAAATTATTATTAGAATTATTCAGCAGCTGACTTTTTAAAAATTGAATCTAATTTATCTTTTTTAACTTAATATGAGTTAATTCTTTATTAAGAAAAAAAATAGGGATAATTTATTCGAAATCGAGAAAAATTCAGCAAATTTATTTAGATTGAGGATAAAAGTTTAAATACAGAACTTTGATTAATCCATAATGTCTGGTCTTTTTATGCGCAGAGTAAAAAAAGAAATGAACAATTCGCTTTACATTTTAAGTCGACATTTAATAACTAATTTCTTTTAAAAAATTAAATCTAGTTATTATTTTTTCAACATGGATTGTTTAATAAATAAAATTCAGGAAATTTCATAGCAGTTGGTTTAAATTCTGGACAAACACTAAAAAATTCAGATTCCACTCGGGACATCTGGTGATTTTGCCCAATCTATTCACTAGAATCAAATGAAGAACAGACTCTACCCAATGTAATTTCTGCAACAGCAAAACGCAAAAAGGATCAAGGGTATCATCGGATAAATAGATACGAAAATTTTAATATTTAATAAATATTTAATCTTTTTCCTTAGTGAATACGGCCCTTTTAGAAGCTGTTCCCATCTTTTAAAAATATCTGATCAAACATTCTGCATCTGCATTAGTTATAAAGATCAGTATCTCCTTCAATGTAAACACACACAAAACCAAAAGTTAACTTGCACATGTAAACAAATAAGAGTGTTTTTAAAATGTAATTAAAAATAAAAGAGCTGTCGCAAGAGTCTCCGAATTATATCGAATTTTCAATCTTCTTTCCCATCTGCTTGCATCTTTTTTGTTTATTGTTTTAAGAATGGGTTTATGAGCACTTTATTTATCTATATTTAAATTTAGTTTATTTATATTTTGCCTCCCTTAATTTTGAATTAAGTAAAAAGAGAATTTTTAATTAGTAGACTTTGGGGCTGTCCTGCTTCTGCTTGTCATTTTTGGATTTGATACGGTTATGGATTCTTCTTCAGAAATTTATAAGGACTTTTTATTTCTTTGTTTTGTTTTGTTTTGTATCTATCGTATTTGTTTCTAATCCTATACTTTTTATTCTGTATTTTTAACTCTACGTTTTATTTTGAATTTTCAATTCTGTATTTAAATCAGAGTCATTGTCCATCAGCCCTTTTTAACACTTGCACCATATGGTTAAGTGGAGGTTATCTGGGTTTAAAATTGTAAATATATACAAAACATTTTTTTAACCTTTTATGAAGGTATTAAAAAGGAAAAATAATGTTCTTTTAAGAATATGCAGCTCAAAACAAAATTTGTAAACGCGTGAGACGCAGAAAATAATAAAAAGCTTTAAAGTCACAATGAATGTCATAAAAAACAAAGCACTATAAATAACATTCATTATAAAAACATTCAAACATTGTAAATGTGATTACGATTCCTTTACTTTAAGCTTTTTTTTTATTTGCACCTCAAGGTGTTACGATTCTTTGTTTTGACCTCCACATTTTTAATAAAAAACTATTTTTTCGTCTTAATACACTTATAAAAACGGTTTCTTTTTAAGTTTTTATGATTTTCTACTCTTTAGTCTTTAACATTTTTCGTAACTTTTTACTATACATATTATGAAATCTAAAAACTAAAACTTCTCAAACTAAATTCCAATTGCATCGCCTGTGTGAAATCAATTTGTAGCTAGATCAATACATTAGTTGTTAACTGACAGCTTTAAAATTATTAAAATATTCTATTGTCATCAGGTATAATAATAAATATCCTGTATAAAATGTTAGAACTCCAGTATTTAATGAGGTAGGTGAAAAATCTGTTGCGAAATTCCGAAAACACAAGAAGTAAATAATTTAAAAACAGATGATCCGATACCAATTCAAAATAAAAGAATCAAAATGAGAAAGGACCACTGCAATCCGATTTAAGGCCAAAGCAATCAGAATGGGAAACTGACAGTATCAATTCTCGAACAAAATTGGTTAAAACGTCAAAAATTGATCGGATCAGAAACAGATTTAATAATACTATTTCTATCAGAAAAACCTTAAGATGTTTACGTAGTTACAAGACAGAAAATTTCAAACGATACATTTGTTCAAAATATATATACATTATTTTTATACTACTATTTAGGAGTATAAAAAATGATGCCCTGGTTTTGATGCTTTGAGTGAAAATTCAGAAAGCATTTTTCGATATAACTAACCATGCAGAATTATTGGTTGCCCTAAAAGTAGCTCTGATTTTTTATATACGATTTAACAAACAAAGAAATTCCTGTCATTCATTCACATTTATTCTAACTATATCTATATATCTATTACTAATATATATCTAACTATATTATATCTATTACTAACTGTATTAAGCTGGTTGCTTTATTGACTGTAATGACGTGAGAACCACATCCAGCTGTGTTATTCCACTACTGTCTCTGTTTAAAGCTACAAATTGTTTATAAAGAAAATTTCAGCACCAGCTGTTAGATAAATAAACAAAGGGATATGATTGTATATAGTTCAGGAGAGAGGAAAAAAATACTGAACAAATTTGGCATAAATTAAAAATGGTACATCACAAAGTAATAAACATTTCCACGATCGATATTAAACTTGAGAAGCCAAAGAAGCACAGAGAATTAAAAGTTTTAATCCATTAAAGGTATTTTGATTAGCTACAAGAAAAGAAGAGACAGAAACCCTTGATATGCAATCTTGGACAAAATTAAAGATAAGAAATCTTTTGGCACAAACCACAAGATAAGTAGCTGAAACAGAAATAAAGTAGGATATATTTTTAAACACTAATTTTCAACACGACTAGTAAAGATGGAATTTTTTTTATCGATTTTTCACTTACTTCCTGGATTGGTAATTTTGTAGATAATATAACTATTTTAATACTTTCAGAACATAATAATCAATTATTCATAAAATTTTATATCATTTTTAAAAAATAAATTAATAAATATAAATAAATTAAATTTTGATTCCTTACTAGGAACGGCATCTAGTAGTCAGTTAGAAAAATAATAAATCGTAAAACTGAAAAAGCAGAAAATAATTTAAATAAAAAAAATTCTTCTGTTTGGTACACAATAATATGTTTCTAGAAGCTTTTTTAAAAAATGAATTTATTATATGGAGCTTTTCTTGTAACTGTTCCTCGTGTCTAGTTTTCAACATTCAACGAGCAATTATAATAGGCTGCCCTTTTAAATTTTCATTAAAATTAATTAAAGTTTATAGCTATTGAAGTATTGTATCCCAAATATCCCAATAAACCAATTCCAACAGCAGAAGCCACTGTCGTACAAGAATTTAAGTTTTCAGTCTTGTTAGAGCCATTCGAGACTTTGTAATATATATTATAAAAATTCTTGATGTACATAATTGAAAACCGAAATTAGGTAACGTATTTCTATTTGCAGCAGAGCAAACAGAAATATTTAAATGAGAAGTAAAATCATACAGATTTGGATAAAGCTTTTCTGCATGATTTTTTATTTAACTTAATTTATTTTATGGTTGTAAAGATAGAATTTTCATTCAGTTTCTTAATTTGCTAGATTCTGAAATTTTGTACACTTATATAATCTCGATATGCAGTATTCACTTTCAACAATATTTTAATTTTTTTCAGGTTTAAATTATCAATCAATCGATTAATTTTGGTTAAATATCGATTTCTTATACGTGGTGCAACCTGTAGAAACTGAGTTTAACACTTCTTTGCATGATGATGGAAATTTCTATCATAACATTTAGTGAACAAAAAATTGTACTCAAAACAGCTGTACAGTAAATTGGTTGTTGCTAGCAACTTTTTTCACGACTATTGTGTAATAAGGAACTTTCCTGTAAAAAAATGAAATGTCACAATCATTATAACTGGTTTGAACTTATCATTCCGCTGTTTATTGTGGTTGGAAGAAACATGCGATTTCTTGAATATTCTTTATAACTAATCTGAGCTTTTTTTCTAATAAAAGCGATAATGAGTGGAAAAATTTAGAAGAGAGGGACATTGAAGATTTTGTGATGAGCTTAACATGTAAGTTTGCATGATGATGGATATTTCCATCATACTGTTTTTTAATTATTTTATATTATATATTTATACCAGGTTTTTTTCAAACATTTTTTCTTTAATCTAAAGCATGAATTATATCACCCTGATTTATTTCACACAAAAAAAAAGAGAAAAAAAATCATGCAAAGAAGAGTAAAAAGTCCTTAAAATTTATAATAATGGATTATAAGAATTTAAGAAAAAAAAATATTTAAATTATTTTTATTTAATTTATTATTTATATTAATCGTACTTGATACCTACTCCCATGGGGAAAATATTTTCCGCCCTTACAGGAAGTTGAACAAAGTTTATAAATTAACGAAATTAAATATAAATAACTGAGAATTGAATTCAACTACACAAGTGATCCAGATATTTCCATAATCTATATTATGAATATGAAGTCCCCAATTACAGAGTTAAATCTCGTTTAATACACTGATTGAAGACATTGCCAGACGTGATATTACTAAAAACCTTGATAAGCAACTTAGCACAAAATTAAGAGTCGAAATCGAGCAACTCATTCGTACTGGTTCCAGGACAACTTTCTGAAACAGAAATAAAATGAGATATATTTAGATAACGCCTTCCTTAGAACAATTCTCCGCGTTATTATTCTTTTTTTTTTTCTCTCTCTCTCTTAATGTACGAATCCCATGGGAAAGCTTTTTTGACCTGAACAGAAGGAACCGTAGAATTTGGTAGGGGGGAAATGCACTTTAATAAATGGAAAGGCAGGTGAAAGAAAAGCATATGCATCAAGAAGATCTCCTTCGGATTTAAGCGACACTTTTAAGTTCAATGGTTGAGACAGCTATAGCGCTAGTCAGAGAAGAAGAGCTCTTTATTTTTAATCTCGTATTTTCTAGTCGAGCTGCCTGGTGGGTGTGACGCGGTTTAGCCAGATTTATGAATATTTAATTTCATAAAACTCGGCGCCCATTTTCTGTACAGAAAAAAAAACTAAGGTTAGCCACCTAATTAAAACATTTTAACTAAAGAAAGAATTGTACGTGTTTTCTGAAGATTAAAAGAGAATGATGTAATACTGTCATGAATTTTTATGTGAGAAATTTAGATGCAAAAATTTAAATGACTCTTAAAAACATTAAAATAATGGGAAGGAAGAAAAGACCAGTAAATCATCACAAACTACACTTTCGTAGGAAGCCATGTTCTTTATTTTATTCAGATTATATAAACAGGCTGCGAAAAAATGTATTCTCAAAGAATTTCATTCTTTAATTTGAAATTATGATATTAATTTCCATAACTTTTGGAGTCTTAATCATTAAAAAAAAGGAATCAGAACAAATATAAAAAAAAGAATAAATCAAAAGTAAAATGATGTTGATAATACTTTCAGTTCCTACCAACCTGAAAAGAAGCTGGAATTTGCAAAATCTATCCAGGTCAGGTTTCAACAATCATAAAAATGCAGGATTTCATCTGTGATAATTCATGCTGATATGATATATGTCAAATGCACCAAATCAATTTCATTTTCGAATCCAATGCATATTTTGCAGGGGAAAAAACTGCATGGCATCACAGCTTAACACACAGTTAGCTGAGCAATTTGAATATGATATTAAATGAATTAAGGTATCCCAATAAGTACGGAAGGGATTTAAAAAATATTTTAATGCTTATATGATGTTTTTTAAAATTATAATAAGGATAAAATGATGAATAAAAGTGAAATTATTTAAATATATAAGTAACTTTTGAAGAAAAAGCATATTTTGATGCAAATTTTAGCATTTATTTACAAAAACTAGGATTGTTCTAGAGAAACAAATTGTTACAGTTTTTCATTTTCTTTGTAACGTTACATACGTAATATATCTTAAGAGTATAACTAACTATTATTTAAGAATTATATTCAAAAATAAAATTTGTGTGTGTAATATAAATTATCTATGAAATTTTGGAATTGTTTTCAACAATATTTACACTAAACAATCATAAAAAAACACTTCTAGAGCATAGTAACAAATCCATAACATCAAATCCATAGTTCATTACATTCTGCATAACATATAATTATAATTATACTGCACTAATTATAAATTCCATTAAGATAACTTGATTATTTTTTGAGATAAGACAATACTCGATTCAGTAGAATTATGAAAAAAAAAAAAAAAAAAAAAAACCCTCGTTCTTCAGAAAATGCATTTAAAATTTTTAAATGCTTATAAATAAGCATCACTTACATGTCAATAGTTTGTTATAACTTGGCTTTTTATTGACATAGAGACAAAATAAAGATATCACTGGAAACAGAAATGTACCTATTTTTTAAAACTGTAAAAAAAGCGAATTTTCATCCAAATTCGTGTTTTTAATCTAGTCAGATACCTTAACTCTCTTGCTTTCCTTCTGACTTTACCTGATGATCTACACAATCAGCAATATTTTTTTTAAATCTAAAGTAAAGTTTCTTAATTTGTTGATCATGACCCATAATGGAATCATGGAAATTTTATCAAGTGCTGAAGTCAAATAAAGAAGCAAATGCATCTCATTTCAGCAAAATCAGTTTATATAACTCTGTTTCTTTCTATTTTTCTTTATTTTCCTTACAGTGCTTTTTTTTTTTTTGTATACGTTAGTTTACAAAATGTATGCACACTTGAAGTTGCAAAAAAAAAACGTTTGAGCAAATTGAAGTCGCAAAAATTTTATAACTGAAAAGAAGTCGCCACCGAAAACAGTTGAAGACACCCTGGTCTAAAGCTACGGATAAACTTTTTTCTTCTTTTTTTTTTCAGTGAATCATATCTTGGAAGATCTCATCTCTCTCCCTTCCCGACTTGATTGGCCAAGTAGCATTTCACGCACCCAATCCCTCTTTACTCTAGGTTGATAAGCATTTATGAAAAGAAAAAAAAAATGAAGAGGGGGTAAGAAGTATGTGACTCCGCTTTATCAAGCCGCCACAAAATGCCAGCTATGGCTGAAATGATTATTTTAAGAGCCTAACACTTCTCAGTTCGAAAAAGAGTATGGTTTGGTGACACGAAAAGCTCATAGAGGCAGGAAATGATTAGTCACTTCTAACGTATCGTATGTCCTTTCTTCGATCAAAGAGACTGTCACATAGCGATTAAGGAGGAAAAGCACGATAAATGGCGCGTCAATATCTATTTCAAGAATTCCAATTGCATTTCAGAACGATAGAAATCTAGCACTATTTAGAATTTTTTTTTTTAATGAACGTGTTCTTTTGAAAAATGGTTTCAAAATCGACAAATAGTTTCTGGGCTTAGGATTCAATATAATTTTATATGGTATTCAAATCAGATTCAAAAGGTAACCCTCCTTATATAAAAAGGTCCTGAAAACGAATAGCAAAAACAAAAGCAAAAATTGAACACGAAAACCGTGATACAGTGTCCGTGTCAACCTATATTCAGTAAAATCAGCGACGATGTTGATACAGTTAATACTTCTTAAATACTGTGTTTTTAAATAAGTAAATATAAACGAAACTGGTAAAAACTGAGTACTTCGCACTTCAACTTTTGGTATATAGTATATATGCACTATATAAGTACATAAGTATATAGTACACTATGATATGTATTATATACTTACAGTTTGGTATATAGTATATATCAATTTTTGGTATATAGTATAGTATATATTTCGCATATAGTCAACTATATGCGAAATAATTTATGCGTAATGGACTCACATGACACCTGTATGCACATGATACAGGTCAAATGCGTCACTTTAATTTTTAAATCCACTGCGCCTTTTATAGCATGAGAGACATAAGACAACTAACAATTAAAAGCCATGTGCAATTACTTTGTCATATGATGGTGATGTCATTTAATTGATTTTTTATAAAGAAAAAGAAAAGAAAATTTATTACATATCGCTAAGTAATATAACCAAAATTGTAAACAAGTGTAGCGAATATAAAGTATCAGTGGATCTGAGATATAAAACAGAAAGATGGTCGTAGTTTTATATATCAGATACATAAATAAAGTTTTGTGTAAAATGTTTCGAATGAAACGCATATTATTTTAAAAAGACTTTCATATTGAAAGTTATTATTTATTTCTTAATTTTAGAAAATGCAATTTTAACTAAACCGATTTCTTCTCGAATGTTTTTTTCCCCCTTCATATTACAAAGCGATACTAGAACATAAATAATTCACAAATGTTGAATAACACGAAATTCGATGATTAATAACCTAAATAAAAGCAAAAAAATTTCAAATACTGTTCTAAAAATTCCTAATATCGAAAACATACGTTTCGGTAATCAAAAATAAAATTTCACTTAGAATAAACGACAGTTCAGATTCACTCTTCTAATTTAAAATTCTTCTTTAAAAAATTTCGCATCTTCACATTCCTTATAATTTAAAGCAGCTGGTCAATATCCACAAAAGTTTCATTAAAAAACAAACAAATCTAGCTTTATTTTATTTTACATCATTCAAAAATTCTTCAGTTCATATTATCGCCTCGCATATTTCTTGTTGAAATGCATTTTAAGTCCATTTATTTTCTTAGTTGATGGGTTACATATCCCTGGCTGGAAGATGTACAGCATACGAATTCCATCAGTTTTGATTATAGTGTGCAAGAGCTCCTTTAATAAAAATCAAAAAGATGATGCAGTGCAAATAATCAAATTTCTATCTAAAATAATATCAGGTGTGTGTATGCAAGTGATTCATAAAATTTTTGACAGCATAACCTTGATTTATAACCGGTTCCAGTGATGTTCATGTATTAGGAGAACTAGCGATGGGTTGAAGAACTGTGATAAAATATTCTGTTGAGCAAAACTTCCGGTAATCAGTTTCAAATAATTGAATTCGAATTTCTGTGATATCCATAAAGGAAAATTTGCTCGCCATTTTTATGTTATTACTCTCAGCCAGTAATCGAATTTATGAAAACATAACTGCATTCTACGATAACACGGTACCTTTAGTGATGATAAAGTTATGTGATCTCTGCCTGCGCTGTAGTTAAAATGCCGTTCTACTAGAAATCTTTGGATGAAAATTAAAAATTTCTGTGGTAGGATCCGAGAGAATTTTTAAATGCAATTTCTAACTACATTTTAAAATGGACTGATGATGAATTTAGTAATATTATTTTCCATAAATTCATATTTAATAAATTAAATCACTTCACTATAGCAAAAAAGATTACAGTAATTTAAAAACATCTGTAAATAAATCAAAATGAAATTTGATTTAAAAGTAAGAGATAAGTCACTTAAGAAATACCATTTGTACATAACTTAAACAGCTAATTAAATATACTGATATCTTTATAAACATTAACCATTAATATGCTGAATGGAACTTAACATCCATCTCTGTTATCAACACACGAGAGACAGTTTTTTAAAGGATATATTCTGAAATATTATTTACCAAACTGACATTAAACTGTCATTTTTCTGTATACCTTTCTTTATCATCTACACACTACATATTGGGTGTTATTTCGAGATGTTGTCATTGCCGAACTGAGCATTCAAGCCTCAACACATTTCAAAAGGTTTGTCTTTCCATTCGCTAAACATTTAATGAACATTACTTGTGCCGCTACATTATGTACTTCGTGTTTATTCGTAGTATAATTATTAGAATATTAGAAAATAAAACGCTGCCAAACGATTATTTAAATTTCAATCAATTCATCATGTTCGCTATAATAATATAAAAGTAAATCATCTGCCTCTATTAAAAAAGTCTTATTTATCATTTATTTATCCTAAAATTTCACATTTAGCCATATTATCTATTCATCACAAAATTAAGCACTCATTTATTGAATTAAACTACGCATACATTCCCATTCTCTACACATAATTTATTTATTTGAGAATACGTACTACAGAAAATAATTAAAAATTATCATACTTAATTCAATTGAACATATAATCAACTGAACTATTGCAATAATAACTGCAATTAGCATACTCGAATACATATCATAAATTTCATCATTAATATATTAAATCAAGCTGAATATACATTGTACGTTCAACAACTTTTTTGATATATTTAATCTTCCATTTTTGATTAAAGATACAGAGTTTGTGTTTCGGCAATGATTATTAAAAATTCTAAAGCATGCAAAAATTCTAACTAACAAAATATTTCGTTTGTACACTCTTTTGTAACACTGATGACAGTCAATTATCACATTTTTCACTCTTATTTTTGTAAACAGGTCAAGCCCTTGTACCGGATGAAGCTCCGAAAGCATTTGAAACTATTAACAGTTGATAATGAATAGATCCAGAACACATCATTTTATTCAAGTCTCGAAGTACAATGTTTGTTCTGTTTGTCAGTGAAGTGATCAAATGCACAAAAGAAGCTAAGCATGTTCAAATGTTTCAGCATAAAAGAGCCAATTCAGTATGCAAAGCAGAACCTTCATGATTGAAACCTCAATCAGAAATGCTGGAATGCTTTCCACAGACATTATTACAGGACAATCACTAACAAAGCTGCATTAAAATCAATGCATTTGCTAATATCTCAGCACTGCATTTACAAACTCATTTTAGAAAGCATGAATATCAGTAAATGTTATTAGAAATTGAGTATATTAGTAATTGTTAATCATTGAAATCATTTGCCCGTACATATGCATCGGATTATCGTATTTTTAAACCTATTAACTAAAATTAGTATTAGCAAACGATATTTCGATATATAAAAACCATGTTCAAATGTCTCGGAATGAAAGGATGGATTCAGTATGCAAAATAGAGTTTATATTAAAAAGTAACATATGATTAAGATTTCTTCAAAAATTAATGATTATTAATTAATGAAAAATTACTGAAATTAACCATAAAATTAATGGAATTAATAAATAAAAAAGTATTCTTTTAAAAAATGAATATTTAGTGAAATAAAAGATTACATTTAAAGCCAAAATAATTTTTATAGCTGTTATACTTATAAATGTTGTAAAATCTGGAAGAAACAAGTTTCATGACAGTCTTAGCGATCTCAATAATTTTCTTTGAAATTCCACTTAGCAACCAATATTTCAGAAAGAAGTCCTATATTATAGTACTGCATTTAAATAACGATTTATTTCATTGATAAAATATTCAGACCTAATGCCAAACATTGCATAAAAATAGTGGTTTTAAATTTCATAATACTGAAGGATTCGCATTTCAATAATCCGCACTAAAATTATATTTAAATTAATTTAATGATATTTTTAAATTCTTATTTTTAATTCTAAGGTTTTACATGAAATTGACCAATTTTAATGTAAATATCCATATTACTGTTGTACATACAAAAGTAATCTCATAAGATACGACTATGAATTTTTACAAAATGTAACATGCTTCAAAAAATGCTTACATTATATTAATTTCATATCTGGAAAAATTTATCATATTTTAAATGCTTTAAAAACTCCACCTAATCTATTTTAGTGAGTTCAAATTTTCGACAATCATTAAATATTCATAGAACAGGTTTTTTTTTTTGAATTTTGGAGATTAAGCTTTAAAAAAATGGCTCGATTATAGAATTATATTTAATCTAAAGTATATAGTAACAATAGCTATAGTAACAATTTATCAATATCATGTAGATCGGAAATGAAATCAAAGATATAAAAATTCATTAAATTTTTCATGTTTGCTTTTCAAACAAAAATATATATTCATTGAATTTATCGGTTTTTCTATGGATAAAAATTATAGACAATAATAATTTTACTCTTTAACTATGTTTAAAAAATCAGCTGGAATAAAAAATTTCTTATTTTTGAAAATTTATATAGATACAACCAAGTAAAGCATAGTATGTCCCACTGTTTTTCAAAAAAATAAAAATTTAATTTATTAGTTGTTTTAAAATTATCAATACACTAATTATATAATTTTTTTTAAATCGTAAATTCAATTTTGTAAGTTATATAAATTTAAATAACATTAGAAATTTTTGCAGGAACAAATTTGCCCTTTTTGTTTCTGAAAGGATAAAAAAATTTTAAAAAAAATAGAGATTCCGTTTTATCCTCTAGAGAGTAAAAGTAGATGTGTATGCTTTAATAATTGAAGCAGGATAAAAGCATCTGGGCGGACGCATTGCGGTATGATTCACCCTAGAACTCACTCAGCTACTGAGCGGTACTATGTTCTCTAGTACATCCCTTCCTATCCTCAAATATAATATCCTTGCATGAAAATCCGGGGAAAATGTACCCTTTTTTTTTCCGGATTCTAGGAAAACTTTACATCATCTTTTCTGCAAACCTTATTCTCAAAGCAATTCCTTTGGAAAGAGAAAGAAACTGGAGCGTTAGACAATGCTACGCCTACAAAATCGATTCTTTTGCTGAATAGTTTCCTTTTTAAAATCGAAAGTGGTAAAAACAAGCACTTTCTTTGCTATTTTGGTGAAAGTTTTAATGACTCATATATCATATGTGAATGAATGAATATCCCTGCTTATTTCATTAACCCTTTTTTTATTAAAATTAAATAAACGATATCGAATAATATCAGCAACACTTTCCAAAGAAAACTGTTTAAAAGAAAAATGTTAACAACAATATTAATTAACCTTATTAAATATTTAGAACAATGAAGCATATTTTAAGAAAATTAGGAGCAAAAGGATAGAAAACAGAAAACAAAAATTAAGTTCTATTACAATTAAACTATTTTAAAATATCATTTCTACAGATAATAAAACCTAACACTTTCTTCTCAATTTACAATTTAGGCGACTTACGACCATCTGCCTGAAAGATCACAAAAGATAAACTTTAAATTTGAAAATAAAATAGACCAGGTTTTACAAATATTGACAGTGAGAACATTAGAATACATAATATATACTTTTAACAATAGGTACAATAATTATCTGTGTACAGAATGAATTTTTGTGCCTATTTTATGAACTATTTATTTTTATAGGTCATTTGAAGGAGAATAAGAGTTTTGTAATCGGATATATAAACCCGACTGATTCGTCATGTGTTCGAAATTACATGCATAAACATAAATGCAATTTCTAATAAATACCTATAGTAGTTGATTTTCAATTAGCTTTATATATTTTTTATATCAATAAACATTGACTTTACATTTTCATAATCACGCCAACTTTTTGTTTGTGTTCTGCAGTTAAAGTAACTTTTAAGAATAATGAAATTTTTTTAAACTTAAATGTTAAACTTTCTTGTACATTAACTCTGATTATCGAATATTTTAAATTCCTATTTAGATGCAAGGTTTGTAAATAAATTCAAATATTTTTGAAACGAAGCGAGCTGTTATTATACGTTACTCGATAATAACATGGTACAGTTAAAATCAACTATGGTAAAAGATAAACATTCCAGCCCGCGAAAATCGAAGAATGCAACGGAAATTAGACTGACTTCCGGCCCGCTAAAATCAGATTAAATTAAAATCGAAAGTTAAAATTAAAATGTTGTCCTTGAAATAAAAATACAACTTTTTTCAAATGAATTAAGAACCGATTAACTATTTAGGATGAAATCTTATTATGAATTAAAAGCATTTACATATTGATTCCTTAATTGCAATTATTCCTTTTTCATTTTTTTCTAAAACAATCACATATAAATTAATTAATTTAATTTAATTGGAAGCAAAATATGCCTTCAAATTTTTTTGCAGAATTTATCAAAATTAAACTTGTGATTATATAAGCTTATGCATAAAATATCGTATTATATATGAATCTTCGGATAAGATAATTAGTCTTAACTATTGCAAGTAACGGAAATGAGGTTGTTTCATTCGTGGTTAAACGCAGACTGTAATTGCAGCAAAATAAATAAAAGACTAATTAAGCAATCTACCAGGAACGGTTTTTATATTATCTAAATCATAGTAATTAATACTGAATATAACATTCAAAATTAAATTTTATCATTTGCTAACAAATGCTTTGATATATTCTAACAACAAACTTAAAATGGCATTTGACTAAACTTTTATAAATCATTTACATAACATATTTGCAATTAAAATTTAAATGAATCGTTCTACCCTCTAATTTAAAATTAAAACAAAGATTTATCTTAAGATTGGACATTTTCATTGGCGCTAACTTTTTCATATTAAATCCTTTTCTAGCGAGAATGAGAAGCACGGAGGACAATTACCAATTCTTTACAGCATGATTTTTCATTTTGCTCTTTAAAAGCAATAAAGCGCAATATCTATTTCCTTGCGATGGTTAAACTTGAAAATACCGGCTCATATTAAGTAGAAAAAATTAAAAATAGAAAGGCGAATAAAATTACCTAAAGTGGGGGAAAAATATTTCCGCAGAAATTTTTTTAAGGGAAACGAATTTCATTCTTCCCATTTGGATGACGAATGAGTTATCTTGAGGAGGGAAGAATGAAATTGAACACGAGAATTGAAATAAATGAATCTCTCTTTCTTCACTCAGCTTCTTTATGAATATTTTTCTCTCCCAGAAAAGAAAATCCTGAATTTTATAAAAATGGAAAAGTATTGCGTGTACTCATGGAAAACTGAGTCCTCCCAATAAATGAAATCGGTATATGAATACACAGAAGATGTATTTTCATAATTTGAGGTTCTGTCAATTATTGTTTTTATTCTTAAAAAATCTTTCTTTCATCGCATCTTTAAAATTTAAATAGTGTATTTAGTTTCTGAGTTTTATATTTTAATAAAGAAATAAATTTTAATAATTATTTTTCTTTTTTTCTTCTTATTTTTGGACGATGCACTTTAATTCGATACTTTTAATTCATATTATTTTAATATAACAACGAAATAAAGTATATATTTCTAAATAATAACTGCATGAAAAATTTACATATTTACAAATACCAGTGAGCAAAATATTCGACGAAAGTTATATTCCTTTTATCACACAATAACTAGATAACTTTTTCTTAGAATCTCATAATGGAAAATAAATATACTTCAATACTATTTAGATATATATAATAGCTTACACTGTCGTCGTTGATATTTCGAAATATACGTTAAAAAAAAAAATTCTGAGACATACGAAATTTTGACATGCCAGCTAGAATCCTTTGCTTCATATGGCATTTTAAAACAATCACATATCATATAAGATTTGGAAGCTAGCCTACACAAGATAACAAAATGTTTTAGCAGATTTACCATAAGATATTTTGATATAACAGTGATGTTATGCTAATCTTTCAAGAATATTTCAAACACATTAAACCTATTGTTTTCTGAATAATCAAGAAAATTCTATTACAAAGAAGAATAAACGAAAGCTTCAAAGCACACAGCGATGGGGACCTTCTATTCGTCTCAGGATACTTCTATTTTGTCGTTATTTTAGGGAAATGCATTGCAGCTGCCATCTTCAGAAGTGTACTTAACGTGTCATTAATCATTACCTTAATTACAGTGCGCCATTTTTCCTTTTGTTCCAAATGCGAAATCTATGGGGTTCTTAGTAATGCTGCTGTCGTAACTTAATTAAATTGCATTTAATTTTACACAGAGACCATTTTATGACATCATTTCTAAATATTTTTACTATGAATTCACCACTAATAACTACACGAAAAACTTACACATTTACAAATACCAGTGAGCTAAATATTCGACGAAAGTTATATTCCTTTTATCACACAATAATTAGATAACTTTTTCTTAGAATCTCAAAATGGAAAATAAATATACTTCAATACTATTTAGATAAATATAATAGTTTACACTGTCGTCATTTTTATTTCGAAATATACGTAAAAAAGATTCTGGGACATACGAAATTTTGACATGCCAGCTAGAATCCTTTGCATCAATAGCCTAGAATTTGCATTCAAAATGTTTTTTTAACTTAATTATAAATCTATAAAAGTGTATCATTCAACACATTTTAAATAAAATAATTCACATTCATCTTAGATTTTAATACTAGACTAGCTTTTACCCGCGACCTCGTTCGCGTGTAAATTTTGATGTGCATGTATGAGAACTGACAGTCTGATCAACATGTGGCAGTGTCTGTCTAAAATCGCCTACGAGCAAAACAGCAAAGCCGCCCATCACCACCTGATTGCCGCGGATGTCCTGCAGGCTGCGGTTTAATGCATGCTTGTGCGACATTGTGCACTCGTCCCATACTATTAACTTGTACTGCTGCAAAAGGACTCCCCGGTCGTTGTTTTTGGTGATGTTGCGAGTTGGGGTATGTTCGTTTGAAAGATTAAGCTGCAATTTTAAAACGGAATGTTCAATATGGCCACTGTTAAGCAAAGTTGCAGCAATGCCCGAGGAAGATACAGCTAGAGCTATATTGTGGTCCTGGCGGAGTTGGGCTAGCAGGAGATTCAACACAAACGTCTTACCTGTACCCCCTGTTGCGTCATGAAAGAATAATCCCTCCTCTCCACTATTTACTCGGTTCAGAATCGTTTCGTAGATTTGACGCTGCTCGGAAAGTAATCGTGGTATTATTTCATTGACCTGCGCTTCTAAAACCGCGGTGTCGTAATTTAACTCCTTCACAACTTCGCTTGATAATTCCCCTCTTCGCTGTGGTAGGGGTAGGCTGAAATCAGAGAGACATTTTCCAGATATGGAAATCATTTTATCCTCAATCAATACCAAAGCTTCGTTAATGATTAGGTTATTGTGAGTGCTATCCAGCCTATGCACGATATCTTTTGATAAAGCGTCCTCACAGCTGGAGGGGGTTTGAAGTCCGCAAGTGTTCACTAAAATTACAAACAGGTCTTCTAGCTATTTTCATAGCCCAAACTTTATTACTCCTCTTCGAAAGATTAGATTTGCGTTTTCTGGGCATTTCGAAAAACTATCAAATAATAACAAATCAAAAAAATTTAAACTAACCTATAAACAATGCACTTAAAACTGTAAGTATATGCGAAAAATATATAATTAACATAAATACAATTTCGTTACAAAAACACACAACTAATCTAAAAACAATTGATTTACATTGTAACCTGAAATAAAACAAAACAGCGAGTCCGTATTTCTTTAAAATCAAGTCAAGTCTATTTTATTTATCGATCGAGATTGAGATAGCTACAACAGTATAATACACATAATTTTTTAAATTTTAATTAAAATGAAAACACAGTTGTTAACAATCAGAACACACTGCGCATGCGTGAATTTTCAACGCCAGTTGGGGTAACGCAAATGCGTGAATTTTCTACGCCAGTTGGGGTAACGCAATGCAGATTAGAAATTTTTAATTTCCTTCAATCTGTTTTATTTTAACTTAAAAGTATTTCAGAATGAACCCGAAAGATCGATTGACTAACAATGTTTAATTTTAAATGCATCAAACACCAAAAAAAATAAACAGAATTCTATGAAATAATCGGTCGAAAATATATTAAGCCTAACCTCACTAGTGTGGGGAAAAAACTGAAGCCTTATTCATTTTTGGAGGGAAGTTAGTTTTTAATTTATAAAAAATTTACCACTCAATTAACCGGAATAATTAGTAGCCTATGTCCTATTCCTGACTATAATCTATCTCTGTGCTAAATTTCATCCGATTCCGTTCAACCATTCTGGCGTGATTGACTAACAAACATCCATCCATCCAAACTTTCACATTTATAATAGTAGTATAGATTATTTTATAGGAACTTGTAATTTGAAATATTTTTGATGAAAATTATTTTAAAGTACTTGAGTGCATGCGTCAAAAAAAATAAAGAGAAAAGTTTTCAGAGCAAATACCAAACTGATATTTTTTTTATCATAAAATTTAATTTGTTCCAAAAATATGCATAAAGAAAATTTGCAATTGATTATTTTGAAAAATAAAGTTAATAATTTAGAATGAGATTTATTTCTAATTGATAGCTTTAACGGCATGAAAAGATCTGTCAGAAAAAAATAAATTGAAAGTTAATCAAATCTTTTTATAATATGAAACTGAACTAAGCAAAAACATTTGCATTCATAATATTTTATATTTGCTGTTTATTTTCGGAATTTCAATGATAATAAATTATTTTTATTTAAATGTCCTGTTTCATTCAAACGCGCAGATGTGTTCAAATTTTTCACCTGCTTTGAACATCCTTAAGCTGACCTAAAACTCAAAGCTGGCAAATAGTTTTATTTTCCGCAGCTGCGTTACAAGTGAAACAGGAAAGTAAATCAACTGCGTAAAAAATCTGTTAATTTTACTTTTTGATTCAAAAACGCACTGAATAAGTTATTTATTGGCTATACAATAAATCAGAAAGAGAAATAAAAATAAGGATGCGATGTCTTATAGATTCACTTATTTATTTTTGTAGCTCCAAAATGAAATTAGTTACAAAAATTTAACAATTTTCGGTAATTAAATATAAAATTCGCTGTCTGAGCATCAAAAGTTTCAAAATACATAATGCAATTATGATTACGAATGATAATGTAAAATTTAAAAATCTCTAAATTTCAACAAAAAACAATAAAGTTTAGGTAAAATTTTATTTTTTTCTGTACGTAAAGTAACAGAAAGACAAAAAAAAAATCCATTTTGAGTATGCAGATAACATTTAAAAATATTTATGAAATTGAAATTTAATTTGTTTATATTTTCTCTTTTCAATAATCAATGAAAATTTTCTTTCGTAGAAATCAATTTTTAAATGCCTTGTGTTCATTTGTAAAAATTAACGCCGAAAAAGATTTGTTTTGTTTACATCTGATTACATAAAAAGTCTTTCCTATAATTTTCAGTTTAGCTTGTTGATATTTTTAGAATAAAACAAAGGCAGTTTGAAATCGTTCTGAAAAAATCTAGCATTAAAAATTGATTGAATTTGAGTTGTCATACTTTAAAATTTTCTGCTGTGCATATAATTTGTTATTTTGAATGTTGCAAATGAAAAGATTTTCTATCCTTCTTTCATTGAACTGTACATTTCATTTGTACTAAAGAATCTAACAGAACTATTTCTGTTTGAAATAAAACGCTTTTAAAATAGCTTCCAAAATCAAGATACTTAATTTAAGAGCAAATTAAGAAAAAACATTTAATACTTCAGTTGTGTCTTGGCATCACAATACTTTTATTGATTTTATTCTTCTTCGAGTTTTCAAAACGAGGCTTAGTTACAGTTTTACTAAAGTCGATTTCTTTCCTTTAAACTTGGAAGAGTAAAAACCAATATATTGAACTATTACGTAAACAACTCCATTTAATATAATCATTTTGGTTTTTTTTCCCTACAATACAATCACTGCTGGCAAAAATGACACCAGAAGCTCTTTTTATTAACTCGACCATTCATTAATTTATCCGCATGCATGCATCACTCTTAGAATAAAATATTCCATATTTCCTTAAATAAAATCTTCATCGAAACAGAAAAATGATTTGAGGAAGAAGCTCTGGCCTCTGATACACGCATCTTACGTCTTTTTAATGTATACAAAGAAAACTAGTCCTTTTTTCCTTGACGCTGTTCATACAGGGTACAGGAAAATTCACACTTATTGGTCCGAGACATATTGTCGCCATGCATTTCTGAAACTTCGGATGTATTTTCTGATTTGCAATTGGTCGGTCAAGTGAAACGTGCAGCTATTTTCGCCCTCATATTCCCAAAGGCACAATAGTGAGTCTCTATGGAGCAGATAAAATAGTCAACTGTTCAAAATTATTTTAACTTCATAAAGAAGAAACCGGAAAAAAATATATAAATATTTATATTTTTCTTTGTGAATGATTACTATTGTTTTATTTATTTGATGATTTTGGAAATTACTCTTAAAAACAAGAACATAAATGATTTCTAAAAAAAATAATGTTATTTACCAAATACACACTCGACTTTTAATTTAATAGACATAATTTGGCTAATGTTTTTGAGATTTTATGAACCCTTTTTATATGAAATTTTAAGGAGCGTTTTGCTACTAATATGATTTATAGATTAATCATTTTACATTTATTTTACACGGCATAATTTCGACCGTCAGATCCAATTTTTAGTACTGTTCATAATGCGGTTCAAGATTTAACAAACTTTTGATTTTTCTTTTCTTTCGCCTTTTCAACTTAATCCAATCAGGAATATATAGTATAAAATTATTTGCAAAACAAATATTTAAAATTTTGCCTAACACCTATATTTTTGTCTTCTTGTAATAAAATAAAACATGGGCGTATACAATGTGACTGAATTTAATGCTAAACCGGTCTAAATATAATTCTTATTCTTCATCCAGAATTGGTTATATATGTCAATCTATTGATTAACATTTAAATTACATATGTTTCGAGGTTTTCAAGCGCATTCTTTCTAACCACAACATATTTAAATATATCAAGATTGATATGGAAGGAAATTAATGAGCTGACCTTCAGGATTTTGTTTTTAAGATTTTACTTAGATCGCTCCATTTCTAATCTGGTAAGCCGTAATCATTTGAGTTTTTTCTCGTTGTTATTGAATATAACTATTCCGTTAATTTCCCTTTATTTCTGCTTTGCTTAGGAAAAATATCAATCAACATCTTACATAGTGCAATCCAAATTTTTAAAAAATTGTTTATACTTTCAAAATAATTTCTAAAAATGCCATCCTTTACTTTGAAAATGCCTTAAATCAAAAACTTAGATTTTCAGCCACCGCATATCTAAATAAATGAAATGAGGTCGATATATTTGAAAGAAAAATTTTCTGAATTAAAATTACAACCATAAATTTTATTTTGTAATACCCACAAATTTGAACGCGGCAATCAATATTTGCATGACGCTATATTCTCTATTTATGAAATTTTGCAGTTGTCATCTGAAAGTATGTTTATAAGGTCTTCAGTATTTTGTTATATGGAGTTTTTTAAAAACAAATTATTTGAATTGATAAATAAAATCTTCAATGAATTTCTAAAACAGCTATATGAAAGACATTTCACACTAAAACCAATTATTATATCAGGACGCAAAACCAATAGTTCACAGTTTAATGGTAAACACAGCACATTTCTATTTATTGTGTTGCATGATGAAAGTGCTCATATTTAGAGCATCCTAAAAGATAACAATCCTGTAACCTTCTGTCCGGCCGCCTGTGAAGCTACGATCTCTGAATCAGTTTCATGCTTCAGTCGGCTGCTTTACTCTGCTTTCTTGACTCAACAATGAATATGAAGAATGTCAACCCAGAAAAGAAAAAAGGACTTCAACGATTTTTCGTCTCCTCCCTTCGGCCCTGTTTAGCCGTGCCCTTGTTTTTCTGCTGGGTTTAATATTCGTCTGGGTTATTAATGGAGCTGTTACTATTACTGGAAAACTCTCTATTTTGGTGAGAAGTTGTTAGGCGAAGAATTATTAATGAGTTTGCGTGTTTTTGGCTTCATCGCGCACGGTCGTCATTGGGAACACGCAGCTATTGTTATTGGAGCTCACGATAATGCAGGATACACCACTAATTTTGCATCGAGCTTTTCATTGGAGGTGTCAACATCTATAGGTCATGAAGCAGTCATCAAAAATAAAAGGTAAATCAAGCTTAGACTGTTCAGTCTATGAACTATGCCTTTTTAAAATATGGATGCGGTTAGATAAATATTTATTATATAGTATGATCATGCAGTAGCCATCTAAAATAGATTACAAGTCAAATTTTTATTGCTGAATGATAAGGTATGTTTTTAAAGGGAGTATGTTTTGTTCAATAATACAGTCTGGATATATTTTATTGCACTGAAGGACAAAAAGTGCATAGTGTGGGAAAATGCAAGAGTTCCATTCTTTACATTTGATTGCTTTGCGACCAATGGGAAAATGGCTCCTTGTAAAATCTAAAATAAGTGATTAATATCTCTCATTACTTAGGATAGTATAGTTTCCATCTTTGCAAGTGCTGGAATTTATGCAAAAATTATGAAAGGTGTATTAACAACGCAAAAATTTTTTCTGAATCGTGTATATTAAAAAGAAACATAATTAAATATTTGTCCTTTTGCTTTAATAAATTTTTTTCACGAATTATTGAGTTTTAAAAAGCTTATAAATAATAATTTTAAATTAATAGCAAAATATCCAAGGGTAATCAGTGAAATACAATTTAACAGAATAGTAACTTTTTTTTAATTGATTGAGTGTTTAAAAGAGGGCTTTCTATATAAAATTAAAATTAGCACAAAAATGTGCAGCCTTGATAGTATCTTTTCATATCACCTGAATAAAGCTTGTTTAATATCCCCAGTGAGAGAATAGAATGTAAAGGCATTTTTATCAGAAACGGCGAATATAAAGTACAAGCTTGTTCATTATCGGGAGAAAAAACAAGTTTTTCATTAAACATAAGAATTATCTCAATCAAAATTCATTTCTCATTTTTATTTGACAGATAATACAAGCAATATCCGTTATTTGCTTCTTAGAATTCCAAGAAGCAGCATGAAATGCAAATCAAATTTTAATACTTGCCTACGCAAATTTTTAGATGCGGATGTCAACTCATTACATGAAGGAAAAAAAAAACTTGTTTAGCAACTGTGCTAGCATTCAGTTTAACTTTTTAATATAGTAAGCTTATATGCTTCTATTTGTTGATAGCAAAATTCATCACATTTGATCTTAAAAAGACAGTCATTAAAAGCTTCATGCTTCTGAATGAAGCCTTCTCACTTCAACCAAATCCAGCTGATAACAACAGCTTGATGCGTCTTTTACAGCAGTCTCCCGTCTCTCATAAAACTGTTAATTGCTTCTTTTTTTTAAGTACTGTTTGTGCTTGTTTCATTCGATTGAAAAATGAGGCCATTGAAAACCCAGAGTTAGGGCTAAAAAAATATTAAGTAAGTTTGCTTCTTTATGACATATACAAGCTGTATAGTAGATTATTCACCAAAAAGTTATATATTTTACGACTCTTTCTTCATAAAATACAAAGATTTGGGAAACTAAAAAATACATTTTGTGAGCCTGAATGATTTAAAAACTGCTACAATTTTTTTATTTTATTTTTAAAGTATCTGTCTACGTTTAAAAGGCGGTTGTTTTTTTTTGTCAAAATTCACAATTGTTTTTATTGTTTTATTTTAAAACCCATTTATTTGGATTTCGAAATATGTGTTTGTTTTAATTCTACAATAAATAGAAACCGAGATATGTGATATTTTATGGAACATTGTAGCTGAAAACGAAACCGGAAGTAGAATATTTCCCCACATTTTATCTCTCTGAATTATAATTTATTCTATATGTTCTATCAGCAAGCCACGCGTATTAGAATACGTTTTGCGTAGTTTTTATGCCGAAAGGATTGGTATTTACATCTGCTTTTGAACATTTTTTTATGTTTACAAAGCATTTGTAGTACAAGACAAATCAAAATTTTAAATGAATTTTTAAAAAACTTGGATTTTGTAAAAAATTGCATACGCAAAACATGATATATTTAAAACTTATTAATATATTACCTTGACATTTTGTATATATGTTACCTAAAGTACTATAAAGGCAATGAATTAGGGATATAACTTTGAACAGAGTAGTTTTAGTTTTAGAGTTGCCTAATGTAATTTCCCACAACGAATTCTGTGAAATTTTCAATACAGAAATACTTGATAAGCTATAACATTTTTGAAAATCCTCATATTTCTTAGATTCTAGTTCATCCCCTTCACCATAGCTGTAAGTATGTTGCGCATAAAAATAATTGGAATATATGCAATTATATAGAATTGTTTGTAGAGTGTTTTGCTTTTTAGTGCAATTTTCATTATTTTTTACCCAAATTGGTGCATTTTACAGAATCTCAATTGGCACAGAATTTCCTGATCAATATTTTTCATTATTTGCAATCACATTGATCCAGAAAATGAACTGGAATAACTCAGAGGAATTTTTCAAAAATTTGCATCCGTCGATAGACAGATTCCTTAAGTGCTGCCATTTATCTCGTTGACTGAAAAGTAAAGTTTGAGAAATTCTTGTTCAATCATTTTCTATAAATCCTTCATAAAAAAAGTGGATTTTTTGCCTTCCCCTAGAGGTCATTTACAGTTTTTCTATATATACACTCGGCTGATTAAAATTAAAGTGACTTTTTCACCAGTCGAATTTTGTTGATTTTATCATTTTTGATTATTTTTTTTTTTGTTGATTATTGGAAATAGTTTTAACGATGGATTTTTCGGTTTTAATTAAAGAAATTCCATAAAAGACACCAATTATGTTATACTTTAAATTTCATGCAAGAGTTGATTTAATAAAACCGACAAATTATATACAATTTAACAATATTTTTCAAAATGAAAGAACATTTTATTTTAAGGTATCTAGGTTGTTAAATCTCTAAGTAGTTAAAAGAACTAGATTTTATTCTGTTCAAAAAAAAAAAAAAAAAAAACTTTTTTCATTCTATTAAGCTTTACACCAAAAAATTTGCTATTCAATCAGGTGACATTTCAAACATAAAAATTGCAAGTCACTAAGTTATAGGATTGGTAAAAAATTTATTTATCAGCTTATACTTCTTTGAACTTCTGGAAAGTGTGCGAAAATCAAGTAGTCATTTCCAATTTAAAATATACAATTGCAATAAAATTCAACAATACTACCATTATTCAAATAATAATTACTCTGAATATGCTGCGAATATCATCTTTTGATTGCATTGATTGAACATTCTTTTCCAAAACTTTCATAACAACAAAATGGTATGAAATCAGTAATAATAAAAATTCAACCTTGAATTCTTTTTCTTTTAAAAAGGATGCATTATCACAGAGGAAATCTGATTTGCATTACAAAGACAGCTAGTACAGGTGAGATGCACAATTATGCTTTTTATAGAAATCAGTGTGTATTAAATTTATTGTAAACTAGCTGATAACTCTAGGAGCTCTTAGTTAAAATACATTTAAGTAGAATATTTTTAATGCAAAAACCAATCTTGTATAAATTATTATAATACGCACAATCCTTTCACAGCACTATACCACTTGACTGATTACCCTTTTGACATTTATAATTGCTTGAAACTGAATTATATTACTTCTTTCTTTCTTTTTTTTCAGTTCTTTTAGGCACTATTAAATAACTACTTTAAAACATTTCCAAGAGATATGAAGCAGAAATTCAAAAAAAAAAAAAAATGGTAGAATAGACCAGATTTCTTACTGTTACTGCATTTCAAAATTGTCTGCATTAAATTTTTAAAAATTAATAATAACTGAAAAAAGAATTCCATTGAAAGGAATTTAGTATAATTAAAAGATAAAATTTTGATTTTAAAGACGATATTAAAATATTTCTTGTATGATAATTTTTTCCGAAGTTGCTGCAGAAGAAAGATAAAATTTTATTTCATTTCTAATTAATTGAATATTTAATTAACTTTTGCACTTTGATAAGTAGGCGATATTTTTTCTGTTGCCATAAAGAATAAATGTACAAAATAAGTTTAAAATGGCCCAGTTTTTTAGGAGGAAATGTAGAATACATACACAACCACAATAATTTTTATTTATGTTACGTTTGCCTCCTTTTTCATTTTTTAAAAAACTATTATGCACTTTTTTCACAGTTTATTCACAAGTAATAACACGTGATTAACACCTTAATCGCCATTTATATAATACGGGCATCGAATTACTGTTTTCCAAACAAATATGAAATTAAATGATTCGCTATAACACGAAATAAAAATTACACATAATCCACAAACACCTCAAGTATTAATTGAATCAGTAACGCAGCGAATTCTTGAAACTGAAGGTGTCTTCTAATAATTAGATTAAGAAAAAAGCAATAGAGTTAAGGGGTTAATAAAAGAAGTTCCAATTGATGATCTGTGTGATTCCACTTTAGGTAGATGTACACTTGGAATGCGTACCGAAGAAGCTTCGAGAAGAAGGTAATGATAATAAAATAATAATAATAAGTAATAAAAAGTGAAGAGCAAAGTAATAAAAGCAAAATATTCACCAAGAAACAATAGGTGTTAAATCTGAATTTCATTTAAGACATATCAAAGCTAGATTATATAAGAGAAAGAAGACTTGCAAAGTTGAGATTGTAAACACCTTTATTCATTTCGGATTCAATTCAAAAATATTTAAATCTTTTCATGCTAAGTACAACAATTATTGTATATCTACCAGAAATATTATCATCAATAATAAATTAAATGCTTAACGAATAACGACACTAGTAGATTACCACTAGCTAGATTTAACATAAAACTATGCATTTTTTAATGCTGCAAATATTGTAATATGTCTTTCAGCACTTTAAGTGTGATGATTCTCACATTATTGCCTCATTTTCATTGATTTGCACTGAAAAAATATGTAAGTATTTAAAAAGTTAAAATGTACAGAAATGGGCTTAAAAAGATGTAATAGCTAAGCAAGGAAGTTCCAAAGGTTCCCACAAGTCAATTTTTGAGTAAATACATGAGCTAACTTATATTGAAATGTTTCTCTAAATTTTTACTTCTACAGGCACTAAATATATTTCTATTCAATGCAGAATAATATTCTTTATTATAAAATTTTGTACACTTGTTTTGTGATCCTCAAAGAAATTTTAAGATCACAAAATTTTAAGATGCTGAAAAATGTTCAGGAAATAAAAAAAAAAAGTTCCATTGCCGTTAATAGGCTACTTTGTTTCTCAGCTCTTGCAAATTACTATCTTCAAGGTGTCCACATTTAACATGAATTTAATTATACTAACAAATATTTTTCTCCAAATCCTAATGAATCGTGAATACTTGTTTTCTGTTTAATTAACTACGAAGTGAATAACAAATTTTCCTTCAGCTATGTAGATTCTAGTTATTTTGAAGGCCAGCAACAAAACTAGAATTTGATAAGCTTCGTTAAGTAACTAATGAGACCCTGCAGCAATCACAATCAGGATGAAAATAACAGTGGAAACATGATGATTATGATGTAATCATTTAAATAACATCATTGCAAAGCAACTTTTTATAAAATTCTTTTTTTTTTCATACTGATTAATGTAAAAATTTAGAGACATCGACAAATCGAGTTACAAAACAGAGCCAAGTAACAGTGTTAATTCTATTTTCGGTATGTGTTTTTGAACAATACTTTGGTTATTTATGACTTCATGGTTGGATGTTTAACAACAGAAAATAAAATTTGAAGACGGGGGAACACAAGTGAAATATGGAAGTTGCGCGATGGAACAAAAGGATATAACACTGTGCGGGAAATTTATTGTTTCATCATTTCATTACGTACTTATGAAAGCATGATGAAGAAAGATGTACATTTTTCCATCCCTTCCCTCCTTTCCCTAAAACTTCCTCGACAAGATGAAAAGGAATTATAAAAGAAGCACCAAAAGAAGACAAAATAGCTGCAACATTTCTTTTAACAGGATGGCATTTTTTTTTTTGCAGATGGATGAGTGCATTGATTCAAATCCTTAAAATGTTGAAATCTGAACGATATCTTCAAACTTATTGTATTACTGAATTAGTAAACACATCTGTCCATTCAGATTTGTCTAAAATTTAACTCTTTATTCAAACTGGACATGAAATAACGATAAGAATTTTTTCATTTTATGTGTTATCTTCTGAATATTATAAGGTCATAATTCGTATTTTCCTGACAGTCTCAACTAGTCACCATATCACCAAGTATGGATGATACTGTTTGTAGTGTAAGATTGCTTCTAATTTACAGCCAAGTTTCTACCTCATAAAAATTTTCGATCGTATCTATTTAAAATGATGCCTTGAATAATGGTGAAATAAGCTATAATCTGTTTTTCAAACTTTTAAAAACTTTAGTTTCACTATTCCTTTATCAAACGGTTACACCGGTGATACAAATAACCACCGCAATTACAGTTATTTAACTCTTAGCATGCATTATGGATTAGGTTACTGTCAACCAGATTTGTCTAGCTGCAGAGAGAAGAACTGAATAGAAAATGTCAAGGTTGCAAAAGTATATAATGTGTCAAATATTTTATTCCATGTTTATTAATTCTGATTGACGTATTGATGAATGCTATGCAGACCGTCGAAAAATCTGACAAACTGGCTTTTCAATAAAACAAACAAAAGCTACAAAGTATCTATCATTAAAATGCTGAAAATATTACTAGTTTAAGCAACCCATATAATTAGTAAAATAACCAAGAATTATAAAATAATTTATAATATAATAATACATAAAATAATTATATTTTATAATACAGGGTGTTTATTTAGTCCCGGACCCATTTTGATGTTTCATAACTCATAAAATAATGAAGATATAAACAAACTTATGGCATTTATTGACGGAATAACTCATATATTTTCCTTTTCTGGTTTGAATATTTTTACTTTTGTAAATATCGTCTGCGCGTGTGGTTAATTTCAGATAATTTCATTTTCCAGTCTAAATATCTGTACTTTTCTAAATATCGTCTGCTTATTAATTGCATTTTTCTCTCTTTTGTTTTTGGAAACTATTGAAATGTTATGTTTACTTTTGATGTGTTTGTTCTATGTAGTACTTTTGTATGTGATGTTTTATTCGAGCGGATATTAAGGAGAATGCATACACCACAAGAGAAAGCACAGATTTTATGGTGGTTCATAGAAACGAAATCGATACTGCAAGCACAGAGAAATTTCAGAAGAATTTACCAAAAAGATCCTCCATCCAAAAATAGCATCTTGCGGTGGAAAAAGAATTTTCTAGAAATTGGAAGTATCGCAGATGAGAAACGTTCCGGACGTCCTTGCACAAGTGATTTTGATGTTGAGCGTGTCAGAGAGACATTTTTACACAATCCTAGAATATCTGTGAGATCAGCGGCAACAGAATTGGATATGCCAATTTCGACGGTGTACAAGGTTATTAAGAAAAAATTAAGACTGCATGCATACAAAGTTCAAATTGTTCAAGTTTTGAAACCGAACGATAGGCCTAGGAGGATGGCCTTTGCAACAGATATGCTAAGGAGGATAGAAGATGCTGCTGATTTTCTGAAGCGCATAATGTTCTCCGATGAAGCATCCTTTCATGTTTCTGGCATTGTTTATCGCCATAATGTGCGCATATGGGGATCTGAAAATCCCCATGAATACCGTGAGGCACAAAGGGATTCCCCAAAGGTTAATGTGTGGTGCGGATTAATGTACGACCGAGTAATTGGGCCTTTCTTTTTTATAGAAAAGACGGTCTCATCAGTCGTATACTTAGACATGTTGAAAAACTTCGTATTTCCAAAACTAGAAGAGCTTCAGCCACATGTCTTTTTGCAACAAGATGGTGCGCTACCTCATTGGGGTACCATCGTTCGTACTTCTTTGAATGGCCAATTTCCAGGAAGATGGATTGGGCGAGGAGGTCCAATTCCTTGGCCACCCAGATCACCTGACATAACGCCGCTGGACTTTTTCCTTTGTCGGTTTGTAAAAGACAACGTTTTCAGGAGGAGAGTATCGAACATTGATGACCTAAAAGCCAGAATTACAACCACAATAGGCTCTGTGGATGCGGACATGCTTGCCGCTACCTGTCGTGAAATTGACTATCGACTTGATATTCTCCGTGCGACGAAGGGGGCACACGTGGAAGTTCATTGACAAGGGTCATGAAACTTTTTGAATCTATTTAACCATTTATGTTATTAATTTTAATCTATCTTTATTATTTTATGAGTTATTAAACATCAAAATGGGTCCGGGACTAAATAAACACCCTGTATATTATCTGGATATTAAATAATTAAAAAAAAGGAAACCACAGTGTCCTTTTTTTTGTTACGAAAATCCGAAATTCGTTACAAGAGAAGTGCCGTTTTTCATTCATTTTTTAAACCCCCAAATGAAATTTTATTAAACATTGCATTGAGAAGTTGTAATTCCAATAGAAAATAAGCGACTACTATTTCTTTCCCTCGCAAAGAGCAGTTTAAAGATTTTAAATCATATTTTCCATCACTTTGAAATACTGCGAATGATATTCCAGCTACCTACTCTTATTTAAAGTCCGATTAATTATACCGGTAATTTTGGATGCAACACATTTTAGAAACCTAAAGTGTACCGTTGAATTATAGCTATTGTTAGGAGATCGCCGTTCTAGTGTTATTAAATTTAACTACAAGAATTATATTTTATGCCGGCTCTGCGCATTCAACGATGGTACAAAACGTAAGGATAAAACTTTAAAATTGCATTTCTTTAATTCAACTTTAAAACTTGCATTCGAGTAGTGAGTGAACAGCAGTAACCTTTCTTTCTGTGTTCCATTCATAACAAAGATTCATCTCATTTTGAACAGAAAAGGTTGCGGACTCCAAAGTTTAGCCAAATAATGAAATCTCATTTTTATTTTATTTTCTAAGCGGCTAAGATGAAAGCAAAGTTGGCCTCGCTTCAAATCGAGATCTTTGAAACACAAAATCAGATATCTGGCATTCAGCCTGATGACTTCCCGTTCAAAAGAAGAAAAAAAGCTAAGAAAAAAATTCGTCACGTCCTAGACAGTCTTTTTATGCAATTTATATTTGCCCTTCCAAAGTTTCTAAACAAGAAGTAAGTGTTTTCGTAGCCTAGCTTGAACCAGCTTTTTATACTTGGAGCATGAAGGTTAATGGGTAGGTAAGATACCGAAAAATAAACGGATACGCGATTGGGTGCCATATATTTTAGGGACAGGTAACTTGAGGACAAGATATCAGATACTTTAATTTTTTGAAACTCGCATTCCCCACCTTCATATATCACTCGTTGTCGGTTTTCTGTGCAAGTTCATACACAAAGATATACATTCTAAATTTACCAGCTAATGCTTGTACCTACCAATTAGAATGGTAAGCTTTTCTCAACACTAAATATTTATTACATGCAATCCGTTTTATATACTATTAGGAAAAAATTATATTTTGATATATCATGACATATAATCCCATAAGCAGCACATATTTATAATTGGATCCAAACAATTTAAATAAAAACTTATATAAGGTTAATGTATGGCAATATAAATATTAGCTTTTAAACATTAAAAAATGATACGAAATAAAATTTAAATACATATAGTATTTTATAGATAATTAAAGTTTTATAAGCAAAGATTTTAGGCCATTTCGAAGGACATATGAGATGATATTGTTCTATAACTACTGCTTAATACTAAAATAAATATTTAAATAAATACTGAATAACAATCCTCATAATGACTAAACTTATAAAGATTTACAAATCGTGAACAGATTTCGTTACAAGTATACATCAAATAAACAGTCTCAATGAAACAGACCGTTGTTTCAATCTGAACATATCACGCAAATATTTGGGAAAGATTGACTGTAAGCAAAGCTGGTGCTTACAGTTTTCGCAGAATTTGAAGAGATGACAATGTAAACTAACTGATGTTCGATCTAAGTGAGGTTCTAAGACGATAGAAAAAAATAACCTTTACTATCCAAAAGATTTAATATCCGTATTGCAGGAATATTATTGATCATTTGAAGGAATAGGCTTTCTTGTAACTATTTCAAATTGTAAATCTTAAGTGCAAAAGTTTATCTTCAGTGCCTTAAAATTATTTTCAACTAATACTAACTTTTTAAAAATTGACTTCTAAAGATAATTGTATACGTTTTAATAATAAAAGACATAAAATATTTCTTTTACTTCCTTTAAAATAAGCCTCAATTATTTCTTTCGTTTTAAAATTACAAGGCTGTCAATGCATTTTAATGGGGGGAGGATGAAACAGACTTTTTCAACTTTATAATACATAGACAGATATATAACATGCACATAAAATTTTTCTAAAAATAATTAAAATAGTTGAATACAATATTATAAGATAAATAAATTTATTTTGCTACTGAGCAAAGTTTTAAAATATTTTATTAGCCCACAATAATACGTAATACACTAGTGAAAAAAATTAACCTCGAAAACATTTGAGAAACTAATTTGGTATATAACTTGGGAATTACTATAATAAAGCACATGAAAAAAAATATTTTGCTATTAGTTCCCAAGAGCTTTTTCCTCAAATGAAATAAAAGAATTCTTTATTTTCGAAATTTAAGAAGAAACAAATATAGATCGGATAATCATTTTGCATAAAGATCGTAAGACACAGTAATATTTGATGTCTTGTCGTCTTTCGATGACAGGGGGGGAAAAAATCAGAAATGGGGTAATTTTTGTGCAAAAACAAAGTAAAATACGAATTTATTAATTTAAAAGCTATAAATAATGCTTCTCGTAAACAAAATAGTTCTTTTAATCGTCAATATTATGTAACTACATCATTAATTTGTTTTTAAATTTTTCATGCATTTTTATTTTATATTTTTAAATATAAATTATATAAATAAATAAAATGAAGACATAGATAAATTTAGTTATGCATGACTTTGATTTATTTAAACAGAGAATTTATTCCAAAATATGCTCCGAGAAAGAAACATTAGAAACAAACAAAACAAAAAAAGAATTTTACCTTGTTACTAGGTATCTTTTTGCAGCTAACACCAGGTTTGGACATTTTGTATAGATGTTAGATACTTCTCCACCTTACAGGATACAGTAAATTTTGTGCAAGCAAATTAAAAAAGTGAATTCAAGTTCAGCGATCAATCAGTTATCCTTCCTTGAATGTTGTTTACAGTTGCTTCAGCTGTAAACGCAATTTGAACATAATGGAGCGATCAAACTAAATGAGAAGTAATATTTCACGAAATACAGACTTCATCCTTGATATATATATATATGTGTGTATATATATATATATATATTTGTTCAAAGATTTCTATGCAAATTCAGAAAGTTAATTTTTTTCTGCGCTACCAATGTTCATTTTCTATAGTTTCCAATGCAAATGACAAGAAACCAGAACTTGCATAAAGTACGTACGAATTTTTACATTCAAAACTTAGGAGAAGTCTCATTCAGTTCATCATTTTCAAAACATTAGTCTTTAGAAAGCCCTATAACAGAAAATTGAAAAACAAAAAATTTTCATCAGCTGACCAAAGAATGGAAGTGCTGCGAATGGCCCGGGATCAGGAGCGCACCAAATCTTGCTCTGTCTAGTGCCACCCCTAAACGAAATAATAATGAAAAGTTCCGCCAGAAGTGCCTATTGCTTCGGCGCTGCTCATCACATATCTTTCCCCGAGCCACTCCTCAGCTCAGACTGACTAAAACACGATTTATCTGCATTGCTTGTAAACAGAACGTCCAACAGATGCCAGCGCCGTCTCCAAGTTTCCGAATTTATGATAATAAGAAAGAATAGTTTACATTTACCTCAATAGATGGCAGCATCATATGAAACGGACAAATCAAATTTTCAGAGTTCTAGGTATAAGATCTCAGTGATGGCGTTTCTTTCTAGTCTTTACGTCAGAACTAAAAAAGTAAAATGAATGATATACGAAGTTGATTTTGAAGTGTTTAAATGAGGGCAAGTATGGGTACAAATTTAAAGACTGACTTCTTTTCAAGGATTTCTTTGAATTTTAAAAAGGTCATCGAAGCTTTCTGTAATGAATAATTGCTCATAATTTTAAAGAAATAAATAGAAAAAAATAAAACTGAACTTTAAACTTCTCGGATGAACGCTTGCAGTTTTCTTCAAAAAAAAAAATTCAACTTGAAAATAAATTTTTTTGAAAGAGTCACTCAACTTTCAAGGATTTCCAATTATTCTTAAGTAATAATTTTTAATTTTCGATGAATATAATATAACTGAAATAAAATGTTATTCTTTTATGCACTTCAACTCTAAATTTTTCATTCAGTGTTCTAATCTTACAAGTTTTAAGACAGTATGCAAAAAAAAAAAAAAGTTGATAAAAGTTTTCCCATAAATTATTATTTAGAATTATTTTTTTTATTTTTAAAAATATAACACATAGTTTACTAGTGTACATGTGACAATAATCTATATTTCTGATTAGTGTACTTTATTCAAAACTGTGAACTGGTATAAATTATTAATATTTCCTCAAATTAATAATACCTAATTAAATCTAAAGTTTTACAAAGTTTGAGAATTTTTATTGAGGGATACACGTTTATCAAACTCAACGAAGAATTGAAAATTATTAATACCACGACAAAAATAACTTAAATCATTCTAATAACTGAAGTAGGTAATCATCTTTTAATCACATAAAAGATATTTTGGAAAAGTAAAGGAAAATTTAAAATACTACATATTATTTCTTAAAACAACATAACTTAAATCATTCTAATAACTGAAGTAGGTAATCATGTTTTAATCACATAAAATATATTTTGGAAAAGTAAAGGAAAATTTTGAAATTATTTATTGATCCTCTAATACTAGCACTGAAAATGATTTTAGAGGGTTTCCATCAGATCCGAGTTTAATAATTAATTTGAATTTCACTCAAACATACAGTTTCCTTCGCGGAAGCAGAGATGGAGAGGGTGGCGTAATTTGGGAAGGGGAGGAGAAAAATTTTTGATTCTAATATGTAGGTCTAGTGGCTTCAAATCAATCGTTTCAGGTCAAACTTTCTCACAATAGTATAACGCTGAAATGCCTAGTTTGCTTGGAAGCAATATTAGGACTGACTTGAGAACCTCAGAATTTTAGACCTCAGTCAGATGACGAAGACGACACCTGAGCTGCCATTTTCCTTTCCAATTTTCCGCACTACACCAGCGGGTGGATATTCGGTCCTCGAAGGCAGATTTAATACGCCCCAAACTTTTAATAAAATTAGAACTTTAGTGAAATCGGGTTTTAAATCTCGAGATCTCCAGTCCCAAGTCAAGATTTTACCGTTAGAAAAATACCACTTAGAATGTTTAGAGTATTAAAAATCATTCTCTTTGTCAAAGACTGCAAAAATATTACTTCAATCTGGTCGATATCAGGGCTATAGCTAGGGTATATGGCGACCCTAACCAAAGAAAAATTTACGTGTCTCTTATAATTATATTTTATATATGGGTATCATAGTCAAAATAGCAAAGTTAAATATAGTCTTATTTGATATAAAAATGTATTATTTTAAATTTAAATAAGTATTTAAATTGTGTAAAAGGGTAAAACAATTTTCAGCAGTATTTAATAATTTGCATTTTAAGCATCAATCATTCAATAACATAAAAATGCATTTACATAATTAGTTCAATTTCATTGTTATTGCATTTCAATATTTATTAAGAGGCAAGAAAGTTCGACGAATAACTGACAGTTTCATTTGGTGAGCAAATGTCCCATTTTAAAGCTCCTTTTGGTGGTTTCCTGAAGATCACCTAATGTTAAAATCGACTCTCGTTGACAGTCTAATGAATCGAATTAAAACGTCCCGTTTCCTTCACCATAATTTCAAATGCTATCATTGTCCGTATAAATTTCTTTAATTTTGTTATCCCTCTTGCGCATTCTGAAGTTTCCAATTAACCGTGATTTTCCTTTCAATTGTATCCTTTATACATGTATTCTAACCCCCCGGGGGGGGGAGCACCTCAAAATGAGGATGAGATGCTTCCGCTATGGTGATTGGATTACGCCACCCTGGAGGGTACACAAAAAGGTGGGGTGGCTCCTCCCGTCGATGACGGGACGTACTTCCTTCGGAAAGGGTTGTACCTTGGGCGGTACAACCCTTTCCGAATGGCCCTTAGAACTCAACCACAGTTCCCGCCACTGTTGCTGTTGTGGCGGTCCGGTCATTCAGTTTTCTTTATCCGTGTGCCTTCGGGCGGGTCGGAGAGTCAATGATATGATTTATACATATATCCAACCGACGGGCTCTCCAGATGGGGAATGAGATGGGGAACTTCCAGTATGATGGCTGGTTCCTGATGGGTATAATGACTGTGTGGGACTAAGTTATTCTCCACTAATGGCAATCATACCTCCTTTGTGAGGGGTTGTACCGTGGCCGGTCATATACATTAACTCAACCGTAGCTTCCACGACGTCCAGGTCATTCACTTAAATATGTATACGAACGAACTGGGCAGCTGTAAATCTAATGTAGGTATAAAGGCATTCTATATCGTAAATATTTCTCTAATTGTCTTATATTGATTGTTTATACAACCCCTGTGCCTCTTCTT
The DNA here is from genome assembly GCA_026543865.1 of Argiope aurantia. Lineage (NCBI taxonomy): Eukaryota > Metazoa > Arthropoda > Arachnida > Araneae > Araneidae > Argiope > Argiope aurantia. Next base: position 68,212 of record JAPMOR010057319.1, read on the forward strand.
AATTACATTAAATTTCTGAGATTTTTTTTATTTCAAATTTCACCTCGCTTTTTATTCTTGAAAGAATCTAGGGTGTCATCACTGCTATATTAAAATGTCTTATGACAAATATGCCAAAAAAAAAATTCTAGATACAAAATACTTATAAATATACTACATATACTCTCTAATATTAATAGTTGGCCTGTTGACAGAACTCAAGTTACAAATCAAAAACACAGTTTCACACGTAGTGGTTCCAGTCATTACATCAAAATCTCATATGTAGTTAAGTACTGTTTTTATATGTGACATTTTCATATAATGGTGACGATGTCTCATAAACATTTATTCTATTTTGTTTTTTAACCCACAAAAAGTAAAGAATTTTTTTTTATTATTATTAAATTTTAACTTATTAAATATTAAATCATAAGGTTAAATGAGACATATTATTATTTTTTTAGTTCTCCATTTATAAAAGCAGATGATAGTAGATAGGAGGCATTCAGGCCCATCTTACGAGTCTTGGATTCCAAATCGGAGGTCATGGGCTGGAGACCTCATAAACCTTTGCTTTGTCATGTTCAGGGTGGTTATAATTAAAGTGATCTTATTCAAACCCTTCTAGAACCCATACTGCCTATCGGGTTTTGATGAAACGGTATATACATTATATGGACCATGGGGAAAAGATTTCTGCAAAGAAAAAAAAAGTTAAAATTTTGACCACCAGATGGCTTTTAAAAAAATTCCTTATGCAAATTAGTCAAACCTAAAAAGAGACTTGCAGTCAGAGCGTTATTAATCATACCCTTACAGAAGAAAGATTGAGCTTTAATGGTAAAACTGTTTTATCCAACAGCAGCAATAACTTAGCTGCACTGCGTGAATCTCGTTGTTTAAAGGAATTGCGAAAAGGATCCATGTCGAAGAATGGTTTGAAGAAGATGATTATGAAATTTGAAGAGACTGGAGACTTCGGTGTTCTACCAGGAAGAGGGTGGAAACCGGCTGCGGATGACACTGTCAAAGTCTCTACTGCTATAGTTGAAAGATCCTCCACTTCAGCTATTCTTCAGCAATTACTTAGTCGGTGTCAGGTGAGTTGACGATTCCGTGGCCGACAGTACGAAAAATTCTGCAACCCATTTTAAAATGGAACCCGTATGCAATCCACGTGATGCAAATGATGCAAATTCTGCAACATCAGGACCTCTAAACAAGCTATAAATTTGCGTGACGATTTTTGGCGAGAATGGAAATTGATAACGTGTGGCCTTGGCAAATTCTATGGACAGATGAGCTGCACTTTTCTTTAGATGGAGCTGTGAATAATCAAAATTGTAGAATATAGGGTGCTTCACTTCCTAATTCCTGCACCAACAACCACTGTATTCTGATTACGTGACTGCATGATGTGTGGATTTACTGCTAATTTTATCCACTGGCCGCTTTTTTTTTTGAAACTCTCTCTCTCCTCAAGGTCTTAAAAGGTACTCTTTCACAAGTGCACGGTACACTGACCTTCTTCGACAGCCGGTCATTCCCGTTTTACAGGAGAGGCAATGTTTGCAGATCACTGTCTTCATGCAAGATGGAGCAACACCCACATTGGACTACAAGTCAAAGAACTGCTTCGTGCTAACTTTGGCGAGAATCGTGTAATACCCTGAGATTTTTCCGAATGCCTGTCTTCCTTGTTCACCCGAATTATATCCCTGTGATTTCTTGTTGTTGGGATTCCAAAAGACCATATTTATAAAAGAGGAATTAGGACTTGACCTGAGTTGAAAGCCATCATTACACGCCATGTTGCTGCAATCCCTTCAGAGTTTCTTCGCTCTACCATTGAACACGCTATAATGCGCTTTCAATATGTAACTGATATCAAAGAAACACACTTTGAGCACATTCTGTAGCTGAATAAATGTTAATGATTCTGATAGATTTTTTGTCCTTCTTTAGGGAGCCATAATTCCCCCTGGTGACCAAAATATATCAAACTATTCTTTTATAAAATAAATCCTTTCCCCATGGTCCATATAACGCATATACTAAGTTTCATCAAAATCTGAGAAGCAGAATGGGTTCTAGAGGGGTCTGAATAGGGTCACTTTAATTATAACCAGACTGTGTGTAGGACTGCTGAACGTATCTATCATCGATATTCGAACGCTCTCATATTGACAAAGCTTGGGGAATGGGGTATTTTTCAGGTTGTATAAATTTTCTTATCCAACAATAAGTTAAAATTAGGACCATTGTACTGAATCAACTTTAAAAATAGTGCTTAAATATCTTTAAAATCTAATATATAAATATCTTTAAGTTGGTAAATAATTCTAATTCAACTAAACTAAGTTACACCGAACTATAAATTCATTTACTGGTATTAGAGAAATCTTAGTAGGTTTTAAAAAAACTAAGAAGAAACATACTGGAACTGCTTTTAAAATGAATCTCGATTTTCAAAAAAGTTTATGAATGAAAGCAAAGGCCATGAACTTTTAGAGCTTCGTCAGAACTGTAATTATCTTTAAATCATTTTTTACAAAAGGGTCGCTATTTTTGGAAGAAAACGAATCAAAATTTTCGAATATGAATGGAGCAATCTTAAGGAGAATCCTGTAAAATGTGGGATAAAGAAAGGAATCTTTGATACAGTGCCAAGAATGAAAAAAGGAATAAAAAGAGATCCGTTGCTTTATTAAATGTTATTTATTACTCTAGCTTCAAAGAAGCAAATGAAAAAAAAAAAGAGATAGAGAAGAAATTATTAGCCACAATATAAATAACTGTTATTAAATACTCGCGATAGTTATATGAATCTATATTACTATATTTGTACGTATAATAAAGTTGAACCTTTGTGCGTTTGCGTGCTTCACACGCCAGACCATTTGACCTTGACATTCGAAATGTGACCCAGCTATACTTTGAAAGGTGGGACGTGAGCCTCGGAGTGCTTTTCTTTTTCACTTTAATTAGAATTTTAATTAATTAAAAAATAAGCTAGATTTTGGTGCTTTTTCATTATACGAGTAATTTTCGAAAATATTCCCGCACAAAAACGCATCCTTTTAAAGTCCAATAAATTATCTTTACCATGATGCCAATTTAGTTGCTGAAAAACGCTTAGGTCTGTATTTAATTAACTTTTAAACATATTTTTAAGTATATTTCACTACAATATTTTCATTGTTGCTAGTGAAAACGAAATCGTTTTTACTGTTTCATCAAATATATGATCGCATGATTTTCTTCCATTTTTGAAGCCTGAAGAAGGATCCTGTTTAATATCTATGCAGTTTACATGGCGAATAAAAAAGTGAAGTTACGATGACCCTAATAAATTTAGAGCTAAACTTTACATATTTGTGCTATTATGTCATGGAATTGGTCTCCATTAGAAAAGTTCATACGTACAATGAACATAATATATGCATATTAAGTCATATCACCGACTCTCCAACTCCCCCCTCCCCGAAGGCACACGGATAATAAATACTGAATGACCGGACCGCTGCAACAGTAACATTGGCTGGAATTGTGGTTGAGTCCTAAGGGCCATCACCGGCCACGGTACAACCCTTCCAGAAGGAAGTACATCCCATCATCGATGGGAGGAGCCAGACCCCCACCTATTTATGTTCTCCCCTGGGTGGCGAGATCCAACCGGAAACATCTCATCCTCTTTTCGAGGTGCCTTTCCGGAGGGATACATATGTATATTAAAATGACACAGATTTAATGTTTAAGAATTTGATGGAATTGTGGATATGAAGTTTTATCTAAACAATTTAACAGAAATTAAATATAATCAATATCTCGAAAGAAAGAAAGTGACTAGTCAGAAAAAAAAAATCAAACTACGTTGTGATAAAATATTTCGTGGAGTTGGAATTTATCCCATTTTTGTCTGAAAGCAATTTTTCCTATTCGATCATATCTATATTTCTTTTTTTAACTTGCTGCAATAATAAGTTATTTCCATAAATTTTAAAGGCGAAAATTTTTTAAACCACTGCTTAAAAACCACGGTTATTTTCATGCTTTATTTTAAAAATAAAAAAATCTGAACCAATTCTAACTTTACTTAAATTTAAATTAATAAACAATTTACATCAATTTTATTAACTAAGTATATTTTACATTAACAAAATAGTGAAGCTAGGATTGAAACTAAAATTAATGCATCTTAAATAAATTTTAATTAATCAGAATGACATTAAAATTAAGATTCTAATTAATACAAATTATAATATTTTATACCTATAAATAATTCAAGCTATTTCAAAATATTAAAATATATTAATTATCAATGATAATTTTTGCTAGCCTTAGAATTCTTTGTAATGGTAAAATTTTTTCTTGGAATTGCAAGTAGCCACTTCTCTCTTAAAGCCTCATCAATGGGATATCCGATAACAGCGACTTTATTTTCTTCAACATAATTTCCTCGGCAAGCCGAAACTGAGCATTTCTATGGCATCTTTTTTTTTTAAAGAAAAGTTAAAGTTTATTTACCAACAATTAAATGATTTAATTAAAACAAAAGTTCAAATAAAATAATATAAATTACTATGTTTATAGATACTCATAGTGATATTAATTTACATTGTAGCTTTAAAAATAATACTCACTGTCATGACTGAAAATACTTAAATAAAAGTCGATAGTCGATAGTTTAAAAATCAATTCGATTTTTAACATAAGGAAATAGAGATTGCAGCTGTTTTTTCTTATTTCATTAAATCCATTCTTATTCTACGCTACATCATCGGGAGAACAAATAATATTGAAAAACTAAATCGCAATTATAATTTGTTATTCAAATAGAACATGAAGAAAAGACTCTCTACTCATATAACGTAGAACTCATAATATTTTTATTATTAAGATGCAAAAAACACTAACAATGCAGAACATATTGTAGAATTTAAATTTAAGAAATGAGAGAACGCACGAAGGAATTAAGTATTAATTAGCCTGTTTTCTTTTAAAAGAAGCAAGTATAACAAATAGGCTTCACATTAACAGATTTAATCATACTTTAAGCTTGTAATAAGGATAATAAAAGAAATAAACTTACCTTCAATAAATTTATATCCCAAACTTGCTTCTGCGTCTCATCAACTTCAATATAACACCAACTTGAAAAAGTGAAGGCTTATACACGCGAGTTGTCGTTCGTTCCACGCAGAAAACGAGAAGTATGACGATTGTCAACCGGCATCTCGATCGCCGAAGTGATCTCTGGCTCTAACACTCGCTCCTGCATAGCGAGTGATAGAGCCAGCAGGCCTTATTTGCCTAAATTCACATTACAGGTAAAACTATAAGACTAAACATAGAGGAAAAACCTTACTGATTGAAACCAGCATCACCGTAGCTTTAGCAGAGTAGTTTGTTTCGAAAATCATCTGCAAAAAAAAACGGTAGTACTCAAACTTTATAAAGAGTAAACATTTATAAAAATAATGGTAGGTAATCTTACATAAGAAAAAATTCAAAGTGCTTTAATAGTAATTTTTTTTTCTTGAGGAAACCAAATATTTCTGCTGAAAGATAAATATTTTAATGCATCTTTACAAATGCTATCTTTAATTGATTTACCAGAATGCAAACTTCTTTCGACTTCAATAACCATTATTTTGATTATATGTCAGTTAATTCTGAACATACATTCCCACGGGTAAATAATCATGGATTTCTACTTTATTTTTGGAAATAATTGGGTATATTATTTATGGGAAATAAAAGTGCTGAAATTTATTGTAGACATATTTTGTCATTTTTATCAGAGATTAGCATTACCCTCTACGCACTTTTTGCTTGTTTCGAAAATTATTTTCATTGCCATCTGTATTTGTCCCAAATGTTATACAAGTGTAGGGCTATTTCCACCTCGATCAGTTCAAAAAGCATATATTACAATTATTTTTTATATTAAACTCACAGTAAAATACAAATTTTGGATGCAAAAAGGGGCATTCCGACATAATGATTACAGTTGTGTGGTGAATTGGTGTGAGCGAGGATTGAACCTGGGACCTTGTAGTTTGCAGCCCGGTTACATGACCCCAAAACAATACCAATTGCTTGTGAATCGTAGCTGTTAACTGGCTTATAAGCTTTCACTACAGATTCTCCCTCCAGTGAGTCGGAGGTGAGACTAACGATATGGCTGTTGAGTGGTGATGTATTTAGCTGTTGAGTCTAATGTGCCTGTACCTATTTGTGTAACGCCAAGCGTTATGGTGTGGGTGAGTGATTGCTGTTGCTGTTGCTGATGCTGTTGCGCCAAGTGAGTCTGACGGCTTTGTGTTGTTGCGGCCTTTTTGTGTTTCTGCGTCAAGTGAGTCTGACGACTTTGGGTTGCTGTCGGTAGATGGCGCCACAACAGCTGTACGAAGGTTGAAGGTTCATCGTCCGAGGTCACCAATGTGGCGAATTGAATTGAGAGAGGATACAACCTGGGCCACAGTAACATGACCACAATACAAAAGCAATTGCTCGTGTAGCGTAGCTGTTAACTGGCTTATAAGCTTTCACTACAGTTGTAAGATGAAACATGAAATGTTTTTTACTTTGAATAATGCTTTCTAGAACAATTAAATTTATTTTATATTTCTTGTGTCCATTTTATGCATGATCGTTTAAACAGACGTTCCATGGAGAGAGGGAAAGTAAGCATTATTACTCTGGTATCTTTGTTTATAAATCCATTAATTATACCATTGGAAGGAAATAACAAAAAATATTCATATATAAAATTTAAGATTTCATTTAGAAAATAATTTTAATTTATTACTTAAAATATAATTAATTTTAGAATTTAAAAAATGCATAATTTAGAATTTAAAATGTGTATGGTACAGAAAAGCAACGAAATTTTAGGGTTGTGCAAGCGATTACAGTACCACTAATGTAAATCTTCCCCGAAAATAGAGGAGAATGAGAAATGAACCATATTCATGTACCGTCATAGTCATGTAACGGAAGGCAGTTTTGGTTGTGTTGATATATAAAGCAAATTTAAATATAATGAAATGCATTTATTAATTTTAACATAACCAAAATTTAAATTAGAATTAACTCATATTTGAATCAAATTTATTTTTCTAGTGTACATAAAAAATCATTGCATATTGGGCCTCAAGGACTACTAAATGCTGTATGTTTGAAATTCTAGCCATTAGGTGATTTGCACGAGATTTGGCACGAAAAACAGAATATGTTTGTGGGACATACTTCAAATGTAAACCCATCTTGTCATGCACAGATAATGGAAATCTACCGAATGAACGAGTAAATAAGTCGCCTCCATTTAGTATAACTAGATTAGATTTGTTTCACATTTTTAATTGCTTATAAAAACCAAAGAACGGGTGTATTTAATAAAATTCATGTACGTATGTGTGAGCGGATGTTTCTTACCAAAGGCATTCATTTTGATATTTTGTCAGATTTAACTTCAAATGCTTTGATTGCCACTCTAAAACGCTTCATGGCTAGATGTAGTAAATGCTCAAAAATATTTACTAGATAATGCGAGTAATTTTGTGGTAGCTAATTCTCAACTGAAAAAGCTTTATAAACTGGTTAATTTCCTTGACAAAAATTTAGCATGTTTTATTTCTGAGAGAATAAAATGGAATTTCATCCTTTCCATGGTCCCTCACTTTTCAACGGGACGGGGGTTAAGTCTGTAAAGCATCATTTAAAAAGAACGATTTTGACGATTACGAGGTCTTGATTTCTGACCATTTTTTTATTGGATGATCAATTAACGAGATAGCAGCAACATTGATACTAGATGTAAACGAAAATTAAATCGACGAATACTAGATGTAAACAAAACTAGATGGATACGATGGAATCGATACTAGATGTATGTAGCTGGGTGTGTGTATTTAATCCAAGGAAAGATGCTTTCTTATCTTTTTCTTATTTATTTTCGCACACACACACAACAACAACAACAACACGCATGGACGATGATAACACATATATAAGGAAACACATAATATATACATTTAAAGGTAAAAATTGCCGCTAATGAAGAGCGAACGAATAATTCCTTTTGTCGCTAACAAAAGAGCGAGCGGTGCCTGCTTGCACCAGTTTCACACCAACTCTCAGGTTGAAATGTTTACAATAAAAAAGCCTAAGTGTGCTTCCCTCACATTCCAAACATACATATGATTTAGAGCATACTGCTCCATCTATGTTCAGTATTAAACTTTACTCACAGAGAAGGAGATCCAGAGGTCTCACTCTCATAGACACTAATGGAAACTTTTTTTAACATGGCCATTTACATAGACAGTAGCGCCGTCTCTGTTGATGCCTGCGACTTGGAACTATTGCGCGGTGGAATGACGTCATCTTTCTTCGTGACGTCATGATACGGATGTCAACAAAGCAAATGCATTTATTATATTGACTTTTCTAGGCCTAATTTCAGTCTTGGAATAATATACAGTAGTAAATTGTTATCTGAAATGATTTTTTTTTTCATTTTTATTCTCCCTTCTTATATAAAAACAAAAACAAAAAATTCATCTCTGCTTGTTGTGAACTAGTGAAATTCAGATGCATTATTGCCATATTTAAGATTAATTAAATTACATTTACACTTCACTATGAAATTCCATCAAATTATTTTTAAAAAATTATATTCCACCAGAAATGATTTTTTAAAGTTCATATGTAAGGTAAATACTTATTTTTGGCTACCTAAAGAACAAATTTGAAATTTTACAGTGAATGAATTGTATATTAAGTTCTATTATTGATTATTAATTTTCACTTTCCATATATCCCTAGATTTTAAACTGCAATTTATGAGTTTTAAAATATTTTATTCCAATTTGACAACTTTTAATCAATTTTACTCTGTATTTATACTAGCTTTAATCACTCATATATCAGGTTGGGCTACTCTAATTTAATTTTATGTAAATTATTTTAAGTGTGAAAATTAATTTCCGAAATATTTACAAATTCTAACAAAATTAAATACATATATTTAGTATTACAGAATAAGCATGTAATAAATAACAAACAACCCAAATAATGTTGTCTTATTTTATTGAAGAAAAAAATAATTGAAAACAATCCACATATTACATGGTAAAAAATATTAGTAAATATAGCATAAGCTCATTTGAAAAAGAAATTTCAATCAAAAATGAGGAGTGATTAGTTTTATAAATTTAAAATCTATGATAAAAAAGTTCTTATGCAATATCAATGCTAATTTTACAAGATAAAATTACAACTAGCTTGAGTCACATTTTTAATATGCTTCAGATGGTAAATTAAAAAAGTGGAAAACATGAAAACAACAAACTGACATAATTATTACTAATTAATTTTCAAAAAATAAAATTAAAAAACTAAAACTTTTTTACGTTTTAAACATTTTAAACTAAACATTTTTACATGGTACAACATTCCTCCTATTGCTTTTTCTTGATCTAAAATGCTATGTTGCTATCCACTCTATCATTTCTTCCCAGGACGAAATATGGAAACTGCCCTTTGTTAATGCACATAATTCTTTCTTTTCATGATACAATGTTCTTGAATTAACAGAGTCAAATAGTTTGTCAATCTTCCAAGGAATTCTGCTGTTTTTATTCCTTTGCTCTCAATGTTATTAGCTGCAACATGTAAATTCAAAGCAGTTGCAACAGAGTGACTAAGTACCTACAAATATAAAACAAATGTTGTAGAAAACAATTCAAGCAACTTGTTTCTTTTTAAAAACATTAATATACTATACATCATTATAAATAAGAAAGCAATTAAAAGTTGAACTTCCTAGCAAAGAACTTCCTAGAAAGCAAAGTTGAACTTCCTAGTGAATGTGAATCAAAGAAGTAGAAGTTAATCTAAGAGGTGATTTTGAATTTGCTATCCATTAAGCATAAATAAATCTTCATTCTTTGAAAATAAAACTGAATATAAAGTGAAAATTTTGATCAGACATTTTGGAAATTTTTACAGAATATAATAAGTGTGGTAGGTTAATCCGTAAATGCTTAAGTAGATGATGTAGAAAGTTTTAGAACAAGTATGCTGGAATTAATAGCAAGAAAAAAGTATTATATTATGACTATCTCTATCTGAGCTGCCAGTTTTACATTCATTTTCTTTATTTCACACACTTACATTATTATTAAACATTCAAATTCAAAGCTTTATTATACTAAGTTTTAGTTTAGTTTAGTTAAGTTATATTAACGCCCCGTATGAAGCAACACTAGGTCTATTTTGGTACGGACCTCGTAATTTTGAACTACGGTCAGACGACGAGGACGACGCCTGAGCTGGCACCCCCCTCTCCACACCACACCACACCAGCGGGAGGACGTTTGGTCAGGACGGATTTAACGTGCAACAGGCCCCTTTACAGGACGGTTCTTCGGTGGAATCGGGTCTCGAACCTGAAACCCTCCGGTTCCGAAATCGACACCTTACCACCAGACCACCGCGGCCCCTTTATTACACTAAAATTACAATCAAAGTTAGGAAACATTTTGCCATCACATCATATTTAAAGCATTAAATCCATTAAAATATACTAAGAGAAAAATTTAAGAATCAATGAAATATTATTTTATATGATTAAGTTTACGAAATATGACGGTAATTCAATAACACAAATGGAAAGTTCGCATGTTCTCTAAATAAAGTAATTCGAATTCGTTCGATTCATTTTCATATTCAATTTCAAAACAATCATTAAACATAACTGCTTTCATCCGAAGGAAATTTGAATAATATCAATCCAGGTGTTTCATTCTGACTTCTACAACAAAGACAACATCTAAATTTGCTCACTTAGAATTTTCTCGATGATTTATCCAGAGTCGCACAAGGTCCGGCGTTCGCATCCATTCTAAAAATATACAAGAAACACAGTGCACAAGGAAGAAAAATCTAAACAAATAAAAAAGAGAAAATGCACAAAACTAGATAAATCAAGCAAAATAATAATTTCAAATGCAAAAAAAAAAAAAATCAAAAGAGAATCTTCAAGGTTTTAGCAACACGCTCAAAACAACAAGCAACAAGCTGAAAATGGCTGCGACTTCCTGTTTCGTTTTGAAAATTTGCCGCTTTCGTTTAGTTCCCGTACAAAGGCATCAATAGAGGTAGCGCTACAATCGTTTACCAAACTTCGAAGTGAGACCTCTGGATCTCTTTCTCTGTGACTTTACTATATGAATAAGTATACAAAGAATAAAAAATACAAATAAAATAATTAAATGAAAAACAAAAATTACAAATAATGAAATCACATAAACAATATAAACGAAATCGTTTAAATCGTTGGCAAAGAACAACAAACGTAATCCAAATTATGTGGGGAAAATGTAGTAACTATTATTTACCAACTAATTGGATGGTTTAGAAAAATAACATTTCTGTAGGCGCGATGGTATTAGTCATTTTCTACTAATTCGCAAATTGCTTTTACGTCGAGTTGTTGAAGCATATTTAGGTTCTGCTAACAAGGTGGGAACAGTAAGGATTAAAACTGAAAAGGGAGAATTTAAAAGAGCGATTACGAAAATTGTTGTATTCCCAATTGAATGAGACATTTAAAAATTGAGTGAAGTATATTGCTGTGTATTTCTTTAAAATAATTTGTTTATGTAATATGAAAATTTTGTTGTTTACTGATGTTATATTTTAAATACCTTGATTTATATTAGTTAAGATGTAATTGTCCTTGGAACTTTATTGAAATTATTTTAATTAATCCCGAGCAGTGTGTTGAATCCCTTGATTATTTATGTTAAAGTGGCGCTGCGATCGCCAAATTGTACATGTACTACAGTTACGATTCGAATCCTTGTAAGCGTTGTTGAAAGTTGCGGAGCTCCAAAATGTCTCAGACGAAATAAAGCTATGAATTTAAAATAGTGTTTTTTTAATGCATTATGATAGAGTCTGTGTTTAGTAAGCAACTCTTCTGCTGCATAACACCGTATTTTCTATTTTATTTTTATCAAATTTAAGAAAACTTGATTAGTTAACTTAACAAATAAAAACCACATAATTTTAAAATATCATTTTTAAAATCAAAATATCTTTTTCTTTAATAAATAGGTAAAAATAAGGACATTTTCAAAATGTTAAAAAATTAATTGAAATATACCAAATATATATTTCAAAATTTTAAGATATATAGAGTACTTTCCAAATTGTTAAACTGCAGGCAATATTAATTTACAAAGCATTATTATTGCATAGATTTTAATGTCCCAAAAATTTATATATGTTAAATTAAAACATATTCATGTAAAACTGATTCTTTAATCATATTTATTCCAGATTATTCGAATCTTTCAAGCTCTATGTCTAAAAGCTGGAAATATCACACAAATTTAAAATATGATTGTATTTTGCAGAAAAAATGGTGAAGGGATTTGTTAAATAATATTTTTCTTGAGAATTTAAGAAATGCCTCTTGTAAAAAGGAATTAAAAATATCAATCCAAAATATTTAACGAAATTAACGCAAATTATTTAGTGAAATTGCAAATTTATTAATAAATGACTGCATAATTAACAAATCAATACACAAAAAATGGAACAGGATCATAGGGGATGAATAGAACAGCACACAAAGTACAAAAATAAAAGCATATTCACATTTTTACAAAGTTAATTAAGATCAGGAATTAGGGATGTTTTTAATTTTACTATTACATAGGTTAAATTGCAAAATGTGAAATTTTCATTATTTTGCTATATAAACGTGAAATTAATTTTTCTCTGATAATTTTAAATTAATTTAACAGAATGTAAACTTCTCCTTTCGACTTCAATAACCAGTATTTTGATTGATTTTTCATATACCTTTGTCATTTACCTTTTACAATTTTATAAAAATATACAATCTACAATTTGATATTAATGCTTCCTTCCTTGAATGTGACCACTTGTTTCAGTTACCCTCATTCATATTTTAAAAAGCATGCTGTTCACAGTGATTAATTTCAAAATAGGGAAAATCTTAGAAATTCTGAATCTGACTGAAAAATTATTTCATGTCATGAGTGAAAATAATTGTTCATATTTATAAGTACTTCAAAACAGGGAAATGATTTTATATCTCAACTTTTAGTAATGAGTGTTATCTTAAAACCTCAGCATCAAATCTTTGATATATTTCATATTGTTAGGTACTAATTCCATATCTATGGAAAAAATTGTGATAAATGAATAAAACTGAACTTCCAAGGATTTTAAATCCTCAAACTAGTTTCATATGCAACTCTCAGTCTTTAAAAGGCCTTTTTTCCCTCGGTATTTTTTTTTTTTTTTGATATCATGTAGTTTCTCTTGAAATTAATCTGTTAAGAAGTTTAATTAGGAATTTCGTAAACTACTTTAAAATCATTTAATTTAAAATTTTATTATATTCTATTATGAGTATTGGGTCGTAAACATAATTACTGTGGCTCACACTTATGTTTTGGGAGATATGTGATAGGTTAGAAAGGAATCAGTTGTTCGCTTTTTCCCTCTTCCTCAAATTTTTAAAATCACTCAGCAACAGAATTCTCAAACTTGTGTGATAAATGTATGCTTGCACACTTCTGGAAATTCTCATCAAAAGTGTTGTATGTATACAATGCAATTTAAAATTATTTCCATCTTTACTACTACCACTGCTTTTGTTTTATACAAAAATTATTATTATTATTATGCTTTTTACTTTACTATATTTTATAACAGAGTTACTCATACTAAATAAACATCTGAAAACATTTTCTGAACTCATACTTCTTTTGTTTATATCTTTCATTTTTATTCATAACTCCCTTCATTTCTTAAGCTATAAAACTCCAAGTCTGTAGCAAAATTATTTGCACTATAAATTTAAACTTATAAACATATTTTGGACAGTTAAATAAACACTAATTTTCCAGGTTTCATTTGTATAGTTTTAACCTAACTGAAGTGGTTAACAAATTTTGAAGAGCAGTAATGGTTTTTGGATGATCTTCTTTGAAATCGTACTGGTATACTTCAAGTAGCAATACATATGCTGATATAAATCTTTAAATAAGATATTGTTTAGATTAAAAAAAATTATTATAAAAAAATTCATTTTTTATATATCTTTTATTGGTTATTTTATAATTCAGATCTAAGTATCCTTTGATTATAAATAAATATTTATTCATTTCCTTTTAATATATTTTATATTTACATGCTATTTTAAATTGCATAATAAATTATTTTACTCTCTGAAAAGAGAGTAGCACAAAATTCATCACTTTTTACCTATTTTTTAAAGTATAATCTCTACTATAATAATAATGACTTTAAATGTAGGTGTGTTGACTGTCTAGAGGCCAGGTTGTTTGATCTATAGTATCAAATTTGGCACATACATACTTTGGAGTACGAGAATATGCACCTCAGAACAATTTTTGTTTAAGTAAAATTTCTATTACTTAAAAATTAGGCTGAATTTTGTGATATTGCTTAAAATATTGCAGCACAAAAATAATTCTAACGCCGTTTAAAAATTTTAAAAAGTTATCTTTTTATTAATATCAGTTTAATATTATGCACATTTTTCATGAACATAAATTATTTTTTTTAAATTATAATTATTCCTAATTTCAAACAATAGATAAGATTGCTGCAATGAGCTTCAAACCATTTTTATTGATTCATCATATATTTAACATTTATATTCTATCTTCAAATAATTCAACTAACATTAGTTATTTAGATGTGTTTAATTTCATTATGATCAATTTTTTTACCAATTTAATAGAATTCTAAAACATCATCATAAGATTCTAGATTCATAAATTTTATTAATAAATAAAGTATTAAAAATTATTATCATTAATAAAAATTAACATTTTCATTTTAAAACAAAATTTCATTTTCTTTTTTATACATATCAGTAAATGTTTGTGCGTTTCACTCATAGATATTAGCACACAAAAGAAAACCCAAAAGACATGGAGGTAACAATAACAAAAATGTATTGAAATCTTAGTAAAGAAGTTGGAATCATTTTTTGATTATGAAACATATACGATATCACTTCAAATTACTAATCTTTCAAAATTCTTTTAATGCAAGTACACTTAGCATATTCGATAAGTAATCATATATGATATTTTCAGAAATTAAATAATATGTTTTGTTATTTTTCAATAAATCTCAGCATGGTTCTTGAAGACAGCACATTTATTAGGTACCCAGGTATACCCAGGTATTGACAATTACGCACACAGCATCATGTTAAGCAGTTCGCGGGTGGAATACGCCGGAATGAGCCAGAAGCGTAATCACACAGATATTCTTAAGCGAAAAAAATAGTCCGCTCGCTTCATCAAAATAATACGCAAATTTAAAGTACATAGTGACTGTTAACTCTTGAATATGGCTCTCATTAGTGAATAAAACAACAACATGTATTGAAAACTTGAAATTAAAGGAAAAGATAAAAAGAGTTCATCAAATTATATTTGGAGTGAAATACGTTTTTTTCGCAGGGTAAACTAAGTTTTGTTTCATAAACAAAGCCAGATAATAACACTAATTTAATAATGTGGTTAAATGAAATATTTCAATGATATAAATTTCAAGGCTAAATATACATGCATTCAAAATTGTTTAATACTATTTCCTTGAATATCTTAAAAACTCCCCAGTTCTCTACTACACACTTATATCAAATTATAGAATATAAAATGTCTTATATTTTCGAGCTTTTATTTTTCTTCAAGTTTTAGTATTTTTGCAAATATGGGTTTTAAACGAATTTTTCGTTTTCAGTAATTTACGACCCCCTAGATCATCAAATCCGCATGTTACCAGAATGGCAAAAAACTTTTAAGAATGTGCTTTCACTTACAAAAAATTCATAGTTCAAACACCATTTCTTATTTTTTTTTTATTAATTTTTTATTAAAGTACATTTTGCAACAGTTCTTCGACTCTATTTTTGCGATTTTCACCAATTAAACGTCGTTTGGGATCACATGTTGTAAGGTGATTCTTTATCCTCCTGATGCCTACTATAACCCCTCTGCATTTGTCGATCGAATTCGGCAACACCCTGTATATATATTGCCAATCTGAAATTTCGTCTGGTAATTAATTTTAAGCGTAAACAAGAAACTTTAATAATTCCTCACAAAAAAAATAGGAATTTTAAATTAACACTAGAATACATAGTAGTTTCCTGTTTCTATAAATGCTAGATTTGCTCTTGAAGCCCTACTTCTTAAACATTACATATCGGATATGCTTCTTGAAACTACTTTTCTATAGAATGTTTTGTGTCCGTGGGTTAGTTGATAAAGATAATTTATTTTCGCAAGATTATTACTTTGGATTTTTCCGACTGATCTTGTTAAAATTTCTGTTTTATATTATCATAAATAATTAGCTTACGAATGCCAACTTGACCACGACGGCAGACTCTTAAAAAAATTGGGCATATGGAGAGGATAATTTTTTTTATTAGTTGGAAAGAAACATACAGTTTAGATTTTTTTATGATAATGACTCGATCAAAATAAAATCATTTCTTAATATTTGGGAGTTTGATAGTCTCAGACTTCCA
The DNA here is from genome assembly GCA_026543865.1 of Argiope aurantia. Classification (NCBI taxonomy): domain Eukaryota; kingdom Metazoa; phylum Arthropoda; class Arachnida; order Araneae; family Araneidae; genus Argiope; species Argiope aurantia. The sequence goes on from JAPMOR010057319.1 coordinate 84,821, forward strand.
AATAGATAGATTGCGATGCTAAAATAATTTATCCTCTCCTTTCAATTCAATAACAGAAAAACTTCTGTTTATTCGTTTGATGTATATAGTTTTGAATAATAATAAATAAAAAAAAATCTACCTTAACACAAACAACTATAGCAGAAAAAATTTCTTATTACATATTTCGCAAACTGACGAAAGGAATGCTTAGTGTTTAGCATGTATGACTGAAACTTTTAACAGCCTATCAGATAGTATCATAGTAGAAAATTGTTAGAATAGAGGAATTTTTATTAATAGAATTACATTTTAACAAGAACCCACGTTAGTTTTTGCTTAATATATAACAGTAAATGTAATGCATAGCATAGATTCAAAATCATAATTTATCACTGAGCAACACCCTATTAATATTATTAAAATTCGAACGGAATGATTTAAACTCACAAACCACCGCTGCACATAAATATGACGGCGTTACACTACAAATGAATAAACTAAGCCACAAACCTTCTTCATTTTATGAGCTGTTTTGTCAAACAGCGTTGACGACATATTGACAAAAGACACACCTGCAATTCAATCCTGGCTCTGATCACAAATTAGATATTGAACGTTTTTAATCATTCCTAGTGGTTAGTCATTTCTAGTCAGACTGGAAAAGAGTAATTAGATTTGTTGATGTATATTAAATGTTTTTGTTTTAAAATTCAGTAATTCTATCCAAACCTAGTATTACATGGAGGGGGAAGGGAAACCATCCGACATCATTTCTTAAAAAATTTTTGGAGTCCTGCAATTTAATAGACATTTTGAACGGGTTTGATTCAAATGTAAAATCACTTTAAACGGCAGTTCCTTCGACTATTATTTTTTTTTTTAAATATGATACTTTTTTGCTGTAATACAAATTATTTTTTATTATTTCTTCATTACAAAGAAAAATTTCTTATTTCAAATAATGCGAGTTCATTTGTATGCAGTGCTTGATCATCAAATTAAATTAATTTTAACCTTAAAGATTGATTTGAAGTTCAAATCCGGTAATTCATTCGCAAGTTTCTTGTGAGAAAATAACTTTGCAAAAGATGAGCATCTGATAATTAAGCTTCTAAATCAAAAGTTTTGTGTGTGTGTGAGAGAGAGAGAGAGAGTCGGATTGCGAAATAGTAGATAGAAAACATGCTTTGATAAGTAATAGTTTTTGTAGGTCAGATTAGGTAATTAGAAAGAAGGTTTGAGAATTGCTTGAATTGGAATGGAGTCTCCAAGGCAGAACGTTCAGCTCTCCATTGCATATAATTGAAAAGTTCGAGTATTTTTGAGCTTAAAATTTGCCTTGATATCTGTGAATTACTCATAGATTTCAGACTGCAATATCCTTTCTTGACATTAACGTAAGTAGTTAATAAGATTTAATTCACTTTACTTGCAACATTTTCTGAGACGGAACTTTTTGTTTTCAGTAACATCAATGCATTGAGCCTAAGGTGATATTCGCGGAGATTTCTTCTACTTGATTCAAATAACTCGAGTTTTTATTATCATTACAAAAATTGGTTATCTACCTTCAATTTCTTTAGCTTTTCATGAAATTGTTTTTGATTTTATTTATTTTGTGTTATAAATGATTCCGAGTAAATATCAAAAATTCGACTTCAGTTCTTATAAATACTGCTTAAAATTACGAACATATTAAGATTCAGAAAATATTACTTAAAAGAGTAATTCCCTCCCCTTACTGCAATGGTTGCTTCGCACCGTCTCCCCATACTCAGCACCAGATTGTCCAACAATTCTTGAGGTAAGAGTGCCCATTCCTCAATCAGCATCTGTTTAAGTTGTCGGGTGTTCCCAGGAGGATGTAATCGTGCCGCAAGGCATCTCCCCAAAGCATCCCACACATGTTCTATCGGATTTAAATCAGGGGAGCACGCCGGCCAATCCATTCGAGTGATATCTTCACTTTCCAGGAGCTCTTCAACAGCATGAGTCCTGTGTGGCCGTGCATTGTCATCCATAAAAACGAAGTCTGATCCAATGGCACCTCGGAACAGACGCACATGGGGAAGGATCACCTCCTGACAATAGCGATCTCCAGTTACAGAACCTCTGTCGAAAACGTGGAGCTCAGTCCGCCCGTTCATCATAATGCTTCCCCAGACGACAACTCCAGGATCACCGAAACGGTCTCTTTCCGTGATGTTACTGGGATGAAACCGTGTCCCGACCTCTCTCCAAATCAACTGGCGTTGGGAATCGTTTGTGACACTAAAACGACCCTCATCTGTAAAGAGGACACGACTCCATTGATGAGATGTCCAGTTTTTGTGCTCCCTGCACCACTCTAAACGGTGCCGCCGGTAGGAAACTGTCAAAAGGATGTAGCGTTCAGGACGGCGGGCGAATAGGCCACCTTTGTGAAGGCGTCTGGACACAGTAAAACGCGACACGTCGCCCCGTTGCTGCACACAGTTGCTGAGCAATGGCGCTTTCTGACTGGTTTCGGGTTCTTTTCGCCTGCAGAAGGATATGTCGGTCATCCACTGCAGTTGTTTTCCTGGGGCGGCCACCACAAACCTTTCTCACAGCTGTACCTGTGGTTTGGAAGGCTTTCCAAGCGCGCGAAACGACACTTTTGTTGATTCCGAACTCTTCAGCTACACTGGTCACACTACGGCCCTCTTCCAGCTTTCCGATCATTCTTCCACGTGTGAAATCCTCCAGGTGATTTCTGCTAGCCATATTTCACGAATTAACTCACGCGCACTTGCAGTGAATGTCTTTAATTGCGTCTCCGTCTTTCCTTTTATTGTAGTGGTGAGCTGCGCGCGCCTTCCGCAAGAGTTTTGCGTACGCTCACGTCGCCTGTGACGTTTTGTTCCTGATATTTGCATACGCATGACCTTTCTCTTGAATTACGTGTTCATTGTACTGATCGCAAGAACTCCTTTTCTGCAATTTCATGGCTATCTGCTAAAAATTTGCATTGTTGCTTAAGTTTTGCACACCAGTGTATATTGTTTCTGTACTCTGTTTTGATCATTTATTGTGTTAAATTTATTGTTTTTCCATGAAAGGCGTCCTCTGTTGGACATTTTGGAACTAAAACATTTTTTTTTTCGAAATTCCTTGAGGGCATCTCGTGTATAGTCTATATACAAATTTTCGTTGCGTTCGCTTCGTCCGTTCAACCGTTTTCGTGGTATAGTGTTTATTGGGGAAGCTTATTTATAACAACCTCTCTCTCTCTGTGTGTGTGTGTGTGTGTGTTTAAACATATATGTATATAAAGAACTGAAAATCACGTAGCTTCTGGTAATTTTTAAATTCATTACTTTTGTATAATGTTACCCTTAAATAGTAGCTAAGATGAAAATGAATCTACCTTCGCCTTCCAACTTGCCAAGAGGAATTTTTGTTCATAAGATAAATAAATTTTGCATTAGTTGCTTTCTTTTACTGAAAATTAAAAACTATCTTTTTACTCACTCTATATCAGTCTCACTATTTTATTTGGTGAGGAAAAAATAATCCCTTTCACGCTTTCTATACTTGCACAAGAGACCAAGAAATCTAAAGGGTGACGATGTCAAAGGATATGATCAGTATTTTAAAATAAATTAATTAAATATTGCTTAAACAGAGGAAATATGCTTTGAAACATCAATTTTCATTAATGAATGTCAGTCAAATTCGTAGTTTGTAAAAATAATTTTTGCATATGAGTAATTTTCCAATTTCGGATTAAAGAAAAATTTTATTTCGTCACTTTTCTTCTTTTAGAGAATTCTTGTCCTATTAAATTATTCGGCGCATAATTATTTTCAAAATTTACTTTAAATTGATTACTGGAGCAATTTAATTCTAAACTATTGGAATTTATCAAATTACATTATTGGTCCTATGATGTAAAAGACATTTTGCGGACGTGTTGTACCGTCTGAGGATGCGTAAAACAAGTTCAAATATTTGCATGAATGTACAGGCATAATATTTTTATATTAAAAGAAGATCTGCGTCGGAAACATTTCGGGTTATTGATTCATGTAACAGTGACAGTAATTTAGCTAAAGAATCCAAAAATCACTGCAGTGTTACAGATCCATGAATTCGCATTATCAAGGATATCTCTTTCACTCATTCTCTCCCTATGTATATGTATAT
>JAPMOR010057335.1:0-36435 GCA_026543865.1 Argiope aurantia
GAAAAATGTATTAATATAAATATTCTACAATTTCTAACCATTTCAATTAAAAAATTTAAAATTACATACCTAGAATATAATTTTCAAATTATATATTTATTAAGATATACGAACACTACACGTACATTTCAAAAATTCAGTATATTTAATTCTAAATACCATTTATGTGTTTAAGAATATCGCTAGTTCAGAGGATTTTTTTTATGTAATTGTTCGCTCATTTTTTTTTTAGGTTTATAAAACAATTATGAATTCTAAATTTTATTATTTCTGAGCTTTTGAATGATTATTACAAACTTTTTACTAAAATTATGAAAATTATTCGTAATATGATTATGACAACAGAGAAAACCATGAATAACAATGGTAGATGAATATGCAATGAAGCTGACGCTGACTCATATCGGCAGAAGTAGCGAATATTCAGTTGCATAATTTGTACATGTAGTTATTGCTCGGGGAAAATACCACAAATTTTAAACTACAGTTTATTATATTGCTTAAAACAGGAAAAATATGGAAAATTTCAAAATAAAATGAAGGAATATTCTGACATAATTCAAGTTCTTTAAATTACAATTTTTTTCAAAGATTTTTTTTTTAAAATTCTGACTACTGAAATCTTAGAAGTGTTTCTAAAATATTTGTTTAAAAAAATTTAATTTCTTACGTGTTCTTATTATTAAAAATTAAATAAAATATAGCAATTCTGGTTCGTTCTTTTTCTAAAAATTCTTTAATATTCGGAAAAGCAATATTATTTTTCAATAACAACTAAATGGAATACAATTTGATGATATTTTTAAAAAATCAATATATTTTTTTTCGCATTAAAACTTTGAAGTAGATGAAATAAAATTTCAGGTTTTTCCCTTTTAAATCGATAAAAAGAATTTAATAGCACATTTCTGCAATGAAGCCAAATCAAATGTCATTAAGGCAAAATAAAACGAGAATATAACTCAAATAAAAATTAAAAATGCCAATTTATTTTTAAATTTCGAAGTACCTTATCTAAACATTTTGTTATCAATTTCTTAGAATTTCATCAAATTTGAAGAATTCAATTAAGGTTAAAATTAATTTTAATTAATATTTGATCAAGAAATTGAAGTCAAAATACTATTATATGAGATGCTCATTTTTTTTTTTTTTCCTTTCAAGAAGCAATAGCGAAATAAACCAAAAATAAAAAGAAAGTTAAGGAAAAAGAAGGATGATTCAAAACCCACAATTTCGAGGGACAGTCTCCAAAATTTAGGCCGAACGATCACCTTCACACACATTTTATTTCGGGTCATTCTGAACTACATGTACGACTTTCCATTTGGCACGACTTCTAAGTCGGTTTTTTTTAAGACCTATTCTCCGTCTTTTCTGGTGCAATCGGAAATTAAATATTTAGAAAACCCCGCGCGCGCGCGTGAGTGAATCAAGAGGGAACCACTTTATCCTCCGCAGCAGCAGCAAGCAGTTGTATCGCATCTTCATGAATGATTTATCATTTTCACTTTGGCTCATGCACCGGCGAACAATCAAGTTTAGTGGTTCACGAAAAGTTTCTCTTTTTCACTTGTCGTACTGTTATTTTTGGAAAGATGACACAGCGTATAAAAATAAATCGCCGTCGAGAAAGAACAACCATGAAATCAAGACACCAAAAATTCAAATAAGAATGATTTTAAGGAGATTTCGTTTTAAAGGAACTTGATGGCCAAAAACATTTTTTTTTCCTACAATTTAGATCAGATATACCCTGTTTTTGGCGGTTTTATGTAAACTAAGATTTTAAACTATTTTTAAAATTCAGAAATATTTAAGGTTTACAATTTTTTTTTAATTTTCATAAAGCATAAACCTCTATTTTTTTCAAAAAAAAAAGCTTCTAATTTAATTTTCAAAATTAATTAATAATCTTTGTAATGAAAATTTTAAGAATTCGATTTTGGACACCTAAATAGTCATTGAAAAAAAAATCTTACATATATATATATATTTTCTTTCTTTCTTTTTTTTTTCTTTTCATATCTGATATTTTTGCTTTCAGTACCTTAAAATTTTTTAATCAATTTCTTTATAAACCGATTCGTAATTTTATTAAGCTGACATTTGAGAATTTACAGAAAACAGCCTAAGTAATTTGCACAAAATGTTTTTTACTTATGCGTTTTGTTAAAGACACGATTTCGAAAAAAATTAAATTCAGAAAAATGTGTCTAGACTTCAAAAACAGAAATACTAAAATAAACAAGTTAAACAAAAAATGAATAAACAACAAAGTTTACAGAAGTGTTCTGCTTTACTTCAAGGTTAAAAAAATGGTGATTTTCCCAAGAAAGTAAGCTCTCAAACATAGCGTGAATTGCAAAACGTGTCAGTCAAAATGAATTCATATATCTCTCATTATTTGTTCCATTGTCTTCAAATTCTTAGAAAATTAAATCAAAGATTCAGAGATAACTTTAAAACCAAAATTCTGAAATAGACATCTTTATCTTTTTAGATATATTCATCAAATTCCCTGAAATTGGAGCCTGTGAAAAAATAACAGTAATGTCCGGATCCCTTTAACTTTACGGTATGATGGCATGTTTTGAGTTCAGCTTCGTAGCAGTGGCGTAGAGATTGGGGTTGGGGGGGTGGCATGGTGATTAAAGATGCTCTGGGCGCCAGTATTGGGGTTATTTTGGGGACAAATTATAATTGCATTTATGACAGTTTTTAAAGATATCTCGCGAGGAGGAAATAATGCCAAGTCACCGCATGCCACTTATTCTTCCCAACTTGCAACACGATATGGTGGAAGCGAAAAATTCATATTGGGCGCTCGAGCACTAGTTACCCTTACGCCACTGTATCACAGCATAATGAAGAGAATTGATCATGAATTTTTGATCAGAATTGAATTTTCTCATTAACCAAGAATTTAAAATTTAATATAGGTATATAACTATGATATAAGGTCATTTTCTAAAATTCACTCATCTAGGTCTACTTGAGTCACTTTACTTTTTTGTGTTATTGTGTCCATCGCCGGATTCATACTTCCATAAATAGATTTTTATGGACTGAGAGAGGTCTAAAACTTGTAGATTTATCTTAATGTCGAATTCGAATGCTTATCAATTATAATGCTTTCACCCACACGAGATAGTAAAATACAAGCAGATAGCAGCCATTATTTTAGAAAAAAATACCAACTGTATAATAATTATATCAAGAAAATAATTATTAAAAATACATAAGTTATTTCAAAAACCCGCCTAACACCAAAAGCCGTGCATCATTTTCCATAGAAAACATTTTTTTCTTCTCCCCACCACAGAGCAAAATACAACTCAAATACTGAATTTTTAATTAGCAAAATCACAACTTATAGATCAACATATGTATGATAAGAATGTGCATTGCTTCTAAAAAGCAAGAGGAACTCGTTAATTTAAAACATCCGCTGCTCGTTTTTGGTAGGCAAACATATTTCGTATCTTCTGTGAAATGTGTGTTGCTTTCAGTAACGTAATTTCTGCTAAGTGCAATGATTTGAAATAAAAGAGATATGAAGCTAAATTCTGATTTGAGGTGTTTTTTTTTTCCGTCTAAAGAACACATAATCACATGTTCTTAAGTGTGATAGATAATATACACTGATAATATATAATAGCATTTAGTCGTGTGATTATAACTGTATGAGTTGATATCTGTTTCACGGGGGAGGGAATCAAAATCATCTGGACTAAATGAAGCTGATAAGTAAGAAATAAAATAACCTATCAATTGCATGGCTATGCGGTTGAAGCAATACAAGGGATGATTTAGTGGATAACACAATAAGGCACTAAACATTTCCTTCACTCACAAAATTATGCATGTGTGCGATTCTGTATGTACGATAGAGCCGCGATAAACTGGTGGCCTCGGCTTCGGAAAAGGAGGGTTTCAAGTTCGAGACCCGAATGTACCAAAGAATAGTCGTGTAAGCGGGTCTGGTGTACGTTAAATCCGTCTGGGCTAAACGTCCTCCCGCTGGTGTGGTGTGGAGAGGGGGGTGCCAGCTCAGGTGTCGTCCTCGTCATCTGACCGCGGTTCAAAATTACGAGATCTGTCCCAAAATAGCCCTAGTGTTGCTTTAAAACGGGACATTATATATAACTAAACTAATCGGTGTGTAGGGAATGGGTGGAAATAAAAATAAAATTAACCCAGAAGTAAGTCCAATTCCACCGTGTTTAAAAGAACCTGATAAATAGCTATGTTTAAGATGAACTTATTTCTGTATAGTGGTCGCGTCCGGGAAAAGGTGGCCTCACCATTTAGTTTGTCACGGGAATCAGAATTTGAGTGCTAACGATTCCCAGAACAAAAATAATTCCGCCTAAAAGTATCCGAATAATATGTATCTATCATACATATTAACAGAAAATTGTAAAACATGGCTCTCAATAAAATAAAAAAAAGAAAGAAGAACTTTGCAAACATTTTATTAACTTTACTGAATTGAATTTTTTGAAACTTTTTTTTACTCAATATTTTCTGACAATCCATAAAATGACCCTAAACAAATCTGGAAATTAATGATTTGAATAAATAGACCATCATAAAGGATAACATGCATTGAAAGATGTATCGAAGAATATCTGCCACTTTGACAAAAGCAGAAGAAACAGAATTTCATGTTTCATTTAATTTGTATTTTTAACCCATACGATTCTGATTTGATTTATTTTATACATGTCTTTTTTTAATATAAAAAAAATATAACTTTAATGCTTCGGTTGCCTATGCTTCAATGCTTAATATCGGTTACATTGTTTGAATTATGAAATTCAAAAAGAGTTCGTCTGGCTCTGTTGAATGCATTTCCTCACTTTGTCGCAAAAATGATTGATTTAGAGGAGTGTCCGCTAGTGTTTGTTTAATCAGTTTCTCGACAGGAATGCCAGGTTGTATTGTTACGATTTAAAATTTGAAAAGGATTGACGCGAACGTCAGTTTTTTTTTTTTTTTTTATTTAATTTTGAAAGATACTAATGGACAGAGATTTTAGACGAGGGGGGAGGGGGTCTTTCAAAATATCCTATATATTTAGATGTAAAAAATAAAATGAATATCCTGCTATTTTTGCAGTTACTATAAAAACCAAATTTTAAAACGAAATGTGTTATATAGGTACTATTACAGAACGTATTATTTTAATTCGCTCTGGAGTTCTAAATAAGTGGTAACTAATATTGCTTTATGATTTGAGAGAAGATTGCATTTGTAAGCTAAAGGCGATAAGATGCGGAAATTTAAAACCAATTCAAAAATTAACACCAGACTGCAAATTGGATCAATTTGTGAACATTTTAAGAGATTTAGCAGTTTGCTTACAATAACGTTCCGTTTCGAAGCGTGTGGACTATCAGGGGATTTACTAGTGAATGGACTCGCAACACTGAAGGATTTAACGTGCCCAAAGCCCGTATACAGGACGGATCGGTCAAAAAATTGGGTTTTGAATCCGTAACACTCCGATCCTGAAGCCAAGACTCTGCCATCGGGTCAACGCAGTGTAATAGTTTATTAAGAAATTAAGCTACATAAAAAAATCCTTTTATAATTCTGATATTTTAATCATTATCTTATTTTTCAAAAATAGGGGTGCCCTACCTGAAACTTTCTCACGCGCCTCCTAATAAAGGTGTTATCTCCTTCCCTTCCAGCATAGCAATTGCGGACTTTGGACAAAGCCGTGAACGCCACGAGTGCTCAGGTTTTTATTTTCAGACCCACAAATAAGAGATTCATGGCTTCATAGTATAATGCAGAAAAATACATAAGGGTTTGAATGACATTTTTGTTTCGGCAGATTAATGACAAAATTTGACACAAAACAATTTTAGCATTAAAATCGAATACCAAATTTTATTCATCAATGCTGTTGCAGTCATGAGCAATAGCATTAAAACAGGGAATGCAAAGACTAACAGATAAATTAGTCATGGATTTGATTCAAAATTAGATATGATTCTGCAATTTAGATATTAAAACTGACTACCAAATTTTATCCTTCCAGTTAGTTCCGTTATGCAGTTATCGTACTCACTTTTACTTGGACAGATAAGCTTCGTGTGAATAAATTTCACTCAAAATTTGATGAAATCTACAAATATGATGCAAGACCCAAATATGAAATTTCATTTGTCTATATCAGAGCGTTTTTAAGTTATCGAGTTTTCACATGCAGGCAAAACGACCTAACTCCAAAAATACATTTTTTGGTATGATTGGCATTTTTTGGTTGAGATTTGAAAATCGAAATTCATCATAAATCTCAAGATCAATCTTTTTCTTTTTTTTCTTTGAAGATTAAAATATTTTCTATTTGCATACTTCATATACGAGAGAGTAAAGATTTATGCATAGTTCCAAGCACACAAAAATTATTTTAAATATGAATAATAATTGAATTAAAACATAAAAGAAAATAAGCCATAAAAGTTGATGTTCTGAAAAGTACAAGGCAGAACACATCAGTCATGGTTTGTAGCTGGATGATGTTAATGAGTAACTGTTACCATCTCGACGATTTCAAGGCAACGCCAAGCTCTGATGAGAGGATTAAGAAAAGGCTCTCCGAGTCATTTATCATCTGTTCTGATTATGTCTTGTAAAAGACGTCAGTTATAATTAGCTTTCGTTAGCGGACAACAAAGATTTTGCCTTCTTATGTGATGACTAACTTGAATGGCATCAATACGGAATGAAGCTTTATTCTTCTTGCGCACATTGCTTTCCATCTTTATTATCTTATTCCTCTACAAATTGATTTTTTTTATTCGTAAAAAAGTTTAGGCTTTCTCAAGGAATTTCCGATTCCGTATGAATTTCATAAAAACAACAAAAAAACATAGAGGAATAGAAGAATTTCTATATTTCCACTTTGTTGCGGCTTTTCATTATTTATTTTAGATATTAATAATAAGTGTTTAAAAGAAAGCAACAGTAGATATATAACAAGATGATAATAAATGACGTAAATAAGATTAGAAAATAGTTAACATGTCGTCGAGTTTCATTTAAAAAATATTGTCATTCCTATTCGAGATATAGTCAGTAGAATAACAAATGTAAATATAAAATTCATTTCAGATCCCTATGCATATTGCCGGTGCTGGAAGATTTTTACTCCTCGAAAGGGTGATACGTAGTGAATAAGAGAGAGAGAGAGAGAAATAATTTGTTTTTCATTTAGCTATTCGTTTCCGATGCAAATAATTAATATCTATTTGAATCGCATTATTTTGTGGTAATTAGAAACGTGTGTATATACCTACATATCGATTAGTTAAAAAATAAATACTTACTCTTACATCTCTCATTTTACCCTTATTTTGGTGATCTCAAACAGCGTATTAGCTATTGTGTCCACTCTCCTCCGTCATACCTTCATGAGCGATGAATATTTTAGAATATAGTACAACACCGATTGGTAATCGCAAATTGAATAAAATTTTGTAATAATGAAAAATATCGAACAACACTTTCTTCGATACTGTTAACTGTGTTTTAATTTTCCAACTTGATCATGGATTTTAAAAGTGAAATAAATGTATTATTTATGAAAGTTATTTAATCCTCGATGACTCGACATGGTATAATTTTAAACAGCGTGCCAAATAAAAACGCAAAGCAATATAAAATGTGTGCAATAGAGCAATGCCTTTTAATTAGTAAACAAAAAATTATGCGCAACAAAATTTTGCCATCATAGAGCTTTCAAAATTGGTGCCCTAATCTTTGTTACTATAAAACTAAAGATGTCTCTTCAGGATTTCATTATATGGGACAAAACCCTATTAAATCATGGAAACAAAATTTTTGCGCATGCATGGGACAAAATAAAACATTTGAAAAACAGTCACTGACCATGAGTCATAGTCAAGTTACCATAATAATACTCCAAGTTCACGTTTTCCTGAAAGAGGAATAATTTAGAATTCATATAACAGAGTATTCTTCATTCATTAAATTTAGATTTGGGATCGCGGTGTCTTGTGAAAAGTTTTTGAAACTCCAGAATTAAAGTTTCTAAATCTGGTTCCATTAAAACATCCGTCGTGTTTGTGTTTGTCATGTATGTTAAATTTGATTTTATTTATACATCGCCCTCTTTCTGCTGTATTTCCAGACAAGAAAGAGGTGTGCAGCACAAATATCGCTCTCGTCATCTGACCACGGCTCAAAATCAAAATGATTGTCCAAAATTAGCTCTAATTTTTTTAATGGAATACTATTATAATTAGGTTTAGAATTATTCGCCTACAAATAACTGGTGAATTTGGCGAAAACCTAGTAGCAGTCCATGTTATAAAGTAAAGAAACTGAATTCAAAAAGAAATGTTTAGTTTCATTGACCATATTACCAGTTAATAATTATAATTGACTTACCAGTCAACTGTATTACCATACTGTCACTTGTATTTTACATTTACAGCTTACTTAATTTGACATTGTCCATAACATTCCTGTAACTCACGGCATATTAAATACAAGCGTGACTACAATAATAAAGATTTAACATATTACAAACTTCATAAATAAGAAATTAAATTCGCGTAACAAAAAAGTAGGACAAATTTCCATTTATTTTCACATTTTCATAACATAATCATGTAACTATACATAGTCATATAACATAGCATCAACATAACATTATAATATAATGATTTAACTGCAATGAAAAAACTACGAAAAATTAACAAATTTATAATCCGGTTTGAGGTCAAAATTATGGAAGCTACAGATAATCGATAGTCAGTCAGTATAACGTTAATCTCTATTAAAAAATATTCACCTTACTTTAAAAATAATGCGTAAATCTAAGTAGTACAGTAATGTTATACAATCAGCCGACTCACTATACTACACCATATCATTACAATTAAAAAACTAAAAAATCGGGATTGAGGTCAAACTTCAATTCATTTGAACAGTTCCTTAGTAAAAGATCACTTTCCTCAGCTAGAATAATGTGCACATCTATTAAATTCGAAAAATTACAGCTTCATTCAGATACTGCATAATTAACAAGTTATTCACTAAACTTTGTGTAAAAAAAATATATATATCAAATTTGGTTTCAGAAATATCCACAAAATCATCATCCAAGCAGGTAGGTCAACAATCTTCTATTAAGCGTCCATACTCTTAACATGGATGGCGGTATGAAATCTAAAGATCTTTAGCATAAACATCCAGCGTTCCATAAATTTTCCTCAAACCGAACAATAAAGAGGGGAAAAAAAGTCATTTCCAGTGCTATTTCTGTTGTCAAAAACGCGAATAGCAAGTCGGGAAGAAGAAAATAGCCTTATGAGCCACCCACATCAGAAATGAAACCCAGAAATAGAATGGATTATGTGGCGCGTTTTTTGACTTAGCTTTTTAAAGTCCTTTCAAAGCACGGCATTAAAAAGTGCGACTCATTTTTGATTTGATGTGAAGAGGTCAAAGAACCGTTAAATTGTCAAGGCAGGAAGGCATTGTGCCAGGCAGGGTACCTCCCCTTAAAAACAGAAACGTTTTGCACAATTTGTCTCCTGAGATACTTTCGTGGGCAATTCTTTCCTTCTTTTTTTTTTAAGATCAAAGAGTAAACATGTAAAATATAAACGTTTTTTAGAAGAACGCACGAACTGTTGAGAGCTTCTGAGGCTGTATTTCCCCAAAACAAAACTTTCAGAAATAAATATAACATAATTTAAAGAAATTCCACGAAAAAGGCATAAAAACTTAACTTCAACAAATTTATACTTAATTTTAAGATTGAAATGACAACTTTTCGAAATAATATCGTATCAAAATGGAAATTTCGACGGAAAAATAGTATTGTTCTTCTCTTCCAAGAAAATTTTATTGAAACGTAAGATTTCTCGTCTCTTGCAATTGGCCCATGGAGCTACCTAGTCTCCTCTCTCATTAAAAATAAACTTTCCCATCATACATCTGAAAGAATAGAAACGCCCTCATTAGACGTTGCAGTTATATTATCTTAACCACTTAATTATCTTATTATCAAAAAAGCAAACTGTTTCTTACATATGAGGTTTAATAGTAATATTCAATTATACACAATATTTACAAGTACTCCCTCGCAGTTTTCTTATTCAATCTGACCGCAAATAAATCTTTTATTTTTAAATTCATACTGTCGGTTTCGGGAGTCTTCACCAGCTCGGATTCTATCCCATTTTGAGGCTGACTTCGCAGTAGAATCTTTTGTAAACACATGCGTTTCATTTGTCTTTGCTGAGTATGCTTCAGCCAACTATCATTCTGAAATCAGCTGCTCCTTAGATGCACCAACCAGGAAAGAGCATAACATTGTAGAGGACGATTTCATTTCTATTGTGGAACTAATCATTAAGAAGTATTAGAATGAAACAGTATGTATTCATATGAAAAAAATCCCGTCTATATAGCATTAGCACCATCCGAAAGGGGAAAAAAAAAAAAAAAAATCGGTTCGATTTTGTTTGAGTTACAGCCATTATTTTGACACAGAGGTCCTAAATCTGTTTAGACCATATCGATATTTTTTTATATATCATTAAAGTATGGTAGTTATAGACAAATGTTAATTAAAAAAACTAGTCAAATTCTTATTTTCAGAGGAAATTGGAGCAAGTCAAGGATCGGTCTAAAGAATAACAAATAAAGAAATTTTTCTTTAAATAAAATTGTGTTAAACGGTTTTTGGATGTGCGGAAGGAGTTCAAAATAGTGGAGGAGGGGTCTAATTGCAAACAGAAACTTTTCATATTATAATGTTTGTAAATTGCGCAATGTGAAAACCGTTACAAGAAGGGGGGGAACACACCCTAAGACAGTAAAATAAATAAGACGGCCGGACAAAACGTCGCTCCGTATTCACTCAGAATGTAAAACCGTTACAGATACCGAACAGTTCAGAGGATGTGAGACGATACGAGCAGACAGTCAAGCATTCTTTCTGCAAACTGTGTGATATAAATCAGTCGAGAAGATGCAGTCAAATCAAACGAATCAATACTAAATAAAACCGTTATCATGCTACGATGTTTCGGATCAAAGTCAGGTTTAAAAAAAAAATTATTTGTATTATTATTTGCGTATTTCCGCCTCAGATCAGGGCCCAAAAGACCACCTTCTTGAAACACTACAGAACGATAGTTATGCATGTGCTTATCTTGGTCTTCATCTTTTATTGACTGTGTACTCTTTGTAATTTGAAACTAAAATTTTCCCATTTTTCCCATACCATCGAGGATATGATAATAGATTTAAAAAAAAATTAACACCACTAGCAAAAAAGAATGGGTATCAAAATATCCTCAGAGTAACTGTAAATTCCACAGTGTTCTACAACTGGTGACAAAATTGACAGGTAAGGTTTCGTTGAATTCAGGTAGGAAAACAGCAAGATTAAATAATTTCAAGAGAACACAACCAGATGAAAGTATAAAAAAAATGATGCACCCCTTTCAATAGACCGTCTTTATAATTATAAAATAACATTTCCAAACTATCTTAAAATATTGTCGATTTTTTATCATCTTTCAAATGTGTAAACACTGAAGGTTTTCTTTACCCAATACTTACTTATAAAAAAAATTCTTACTTTCATTTTCTTGTATATTTACATAATATGGCATGTTTTGTGTTTAGCTTCGTAGCATATTGGAATGAATCGGGCACGCATTTTGAAATTCCATATTTCAAAATTTCGTAAATCTAAAATTTTGAAGTGAAAAGTACACATTAGATAATTCATCTAATTTCTCGTTATTCCATGTTATTGTGTTCATATGTACATGGATAAACATACGGAAAGTTTACTCGATAAAGCATTCAATCAAAACTCGGACCATAACCTACAATTTCCGTAATAAAGCCATACGCTAAATTTTATCGATCTAATTCGTAACATTAATGTACAATGACCGACAGACAGATAAACATTCTGATTTCATCAACAGAAAATACAGTTTTGTGTTTAACGTTGCATTCCAAATTTCACGCGTATAATTATAAGCATATTAACAGAAAGACTAAATTATGAGAAAAGATTTTTCAGATAAAAAAAATTGACATCCGTTGACATTACGAAATAGAATTTTTTTTTTTTATATTTGGTCATTATGGAATTTTTCTACTTACAAATATACTTCATATATTCAAAAGCTATGCCTGTTTTCGTTCTTTTTTTTTTAGTAATTATGGAATTATTCTTTTTTTAAGATGCAAAACAGAAAAAAAAAGAGGGTGTAAGTGAGAGGGAGGTAACGACCTTGATGCATCACTTGCACATTTTACTCACGATCATCTGAAATTTAATCAAAAGGCAAAATCACGTTTGAAATAGTGGACAAAATCGGAGATGGGGGAAGAACAAAAACTCGAGCCAAGAAAATGAAAAGCTGGTAACGTCACGGTTGTCATAGCAACAAAGCGGAGTGAAAGTGTTCTAGTCACTTCAAGAAATCGCCAACATATTTTTTTAAACAGTAAATGACCTTAATTTATAAATCACTTCCCGATGAGATATCCTACATTTTTGCAGCGAAGATTTAAATTTTACAACAGTTTTTAGAAAATGCATATCTAATCTAATAATTAATGTCACTTTTTCAAAAATTTGTTCAGACCGTAAACAAGAAATTCAATAATTAATCTTCAATAAAAAATTACGTGAATGCAGCATTTATCAGTAATAAAATGATTCATTGCACTTTATCTAAAAATTATGAGCACTTAATGATAAGACATGATAAGACGCAAAGGTACATCATTACAATTTAATGGCTGATCTCCCAAGGAAATCTTATCACCCAGCTAAAATTTAAAAGAGTAGAAAATATTATAAGAAATATTTTTATACAATGCAATACATTATGTTTACCTTGTATTAAAAAAAAAAAGAAATCAAGATGTTCTGCTTTGTACAAGGATTAGATGATTAATCGTTGTTCTGAGTGCGTATCATCGGGATCGAAAAACTCCGAATTAACACATTTCACTTTTACAAATTCCATTTATTTAATAAAGAATAATTCAGGTTTTTTTTTAATAATGAATATGTACTTTGCTAACGATGCTTTAGTAAAATATAATGCACATGTGCATAAAAATATTTAATTATTATTAAAAGTATAAACATATTTAATTATTATTAAAATTATAAAAATATTTAAATATTAAAATATTAGAAGAGAATATTCCTATTTTATAGATTTTTTCCCCCTTTCTAGTTTTTGCAATAGTTTCCATACGAATTAATCACCCTTCTGTCACAAAATTTAATAATTACATAAAAGAAAAAAACTCTTATAAATAACTAGCTTATTTAAATTATGATGAATAAAAAATAATTATGATGATTATAAATTATGACTAATAAAAAATTATAACTTATAAACAAAAGAATAAAGATATAAAAAATTTACAAAACTACAAAAAAAAAATTATTTTTCATAAATTAAAAAAACTTTAACTCATGAATCATCGAAATTAATTCCTACAAGATATAACGTTTTACAGTAAAATTCAATGAAAATAAAATCTATATCTAATCGCACATCTTTTCAATATGAATGAAAACGGTGGTCAATTTCTTTTTTAAAATAAGTTATATTATTACAAAATATTAAGCAAACAAGTGACAGAATATTAAGCATGCCCCGCTCTCCTCAATAAGTAACAAATGAAGACATATTACTTATGTCTTCATTTATTTTACTATCATCAAAGTTGACTGTAAAACAAAAAATAATAATAATAATGAGAAAAAAACTCGGAGAAAATCAATAAATAAAATAAAAAGTAAGCACATCATATTTAAAAACACACTTAATATATTGCGTTTCCATTAATTGAGGAAATGAAAAAAAATCATAATCAAATTAAACAAAATAAGATTTTTTAAATATTAATATTCTTGGAAATTATCTTATAAATTATTCAATCTAAGATATTTTTAAATATATGCCACGGTAAAAAAAAAAAAAAAAAAAAAAGAGAGAGAGAGATTAACAGTAATTAATTAAATTCTGTGAAAAATTTAAGAATTATTTAAATAAAAGTATTCATTTTCACGCGCAGGCGAATTTACATTGAAAGACAGCCACAAAGAAAAAAAAGTAAAACATACCAGAACATTTGCGTAATTCTTAGATAATTTTTCCAAATCACGAAAGTATTTTATAATACCGAAAACGTATCACAGCAGCTGAAACGGAGCGAACGGCCGCGAGTTGAGCTTCAAAATTCTGCCATCGCATCTTGCTGATTCAGTGTGGGAGAACATCCATTGGCGAGACTTTATTGAATCATCGCCAAGAACAAAACTGCCAAATCGGAAGCTGATGTTTAACAATAATGGAAGAAAAAAAGCTATCTAGAAATTGTTTATTTGCTTAATGACAATCAAAATCTATACACTATCAAAAGAAAAATATATTCAATGACAACGAATTGCCATCTGAAAAGATTCTGGAAAAATGACATCACGAGAGGACTTTGGTTTATCTACTAAGTTTCTTATTTTCTGCTTTTATCAGTAGGTTTTATCGCATTTGTTTTATAAAAGATAGCAAATGTGAATTTATGCAGAAGTTACAATTAAAGTGCAGAGTAGTCTTGAAACAAAAGTAACTTACATTATCAGGTACAAAAAAATCTGATATAGATTTAAAAACCTTAATAAATGTATCCTTCATGTAACTAATATATATTTATAAAAAACCTCAGTCATAAAAGGGGATAAAAAGCATTTTTACAAAAGCAAATTACTTTTCTTTCATAAAAATGTAATAATTTAAAAGAACAAAAAGTTGCTGTTTATTATCTTATAATTATATGCATATGCCCTCTACTACAAATAAATTTTCAAAAATATTTTCATCATGAATTTATGTTCTTTTTTCGGTCATGTTACGGATTATCTTCGATTGTCAAGATTTTCTTTTAACAGCCATAACGGAGTAACTTAGAGAACCGAATAGGAAGACAGAAAGCAAGGAAAGAAAAAGCGAGATACCGTGAGAAAGCATTTAGAACTTATACGGTTTAAGAAAGGAATTAGCGTTTTGACCACTGTAGGAAAATAATAGCCCGTGCAATTGAGAAATTAGTGAAATCGCAGTTCGAGTGATTAAGAAATTATTTCCTAATGCATACAGTATCGAATTGAAACAATACATAAGCAGAAGAAAAGTACAGTCAGGATATAATATAAATTATGATATGGGTGAAATCCAAGAAGGCACTTCAATCTCCAATTTTCCACAATATACACAGGTGACCACTAAGAAGTAATGGCCTTGCGGGCCAGTTTCCTTTTCTTGACATTCGAATCGGAGGTTTGAGACAAGATTTCAAAGCAGGTCCTCCATGAATACATGGTTGGTTCATCTGTCGAGGGTCATATATCCTCCCGCTGGTGCGGAAGTGTATGGAGTTCGGAGAGAAGAGGAACTAACGCAGGCGTCATTCTCATCATCCGTCCAAAGTTCAAAATTACGAAGTCCATGGAAAATAGCATTCATGTACTTTCAAAACGTACCATTAATTTAACGTTTAAAGCCCGTATATTTGAGCATCCACAAAGTTTTGTCGAATTTCTCCGCATTTGATGATTAAACATGCTAGGTTTAACACTAGGTTAACATGCTAGGTTTATCCCAATAAATATCTCAATTAAAAAAAATATTTAATGAAATCGAGCCTTACATCTTCTCACATACATAATTATACATCATCACACATGTTAAAAAGTCACATGATTTGAGTCTTTATTTCTAGTTAATTGACACGAGTCGCTTGTTTTCATAATGCACTCTTCCCCCACCCACCCCACCACCACCACACATTGCTACCAAGTGATTTGATGAAGATTTTATGTCACATTTTTGCAAATTGTAGGAAAGTACATTCAAAATCTTGTCGCGACCAGTCAAATATAGTTTAGTCATCCATCAATGGGTCGCTACCCACGATTTAAGAGATCCTGACCAACACGTTCCTAAGATGAACAAACAGAGCCGTATTGTGTTAATATATTAGAAAAATAGAAAGGAGAACAAGTCCATTGGTTTTGGATTCGTTTTATCCTCACTCAAGTTCTTTTTGTAGAGAAATTTGGCACAGTTCGTTTCTATGAGATTTTGTTGGTAGAGGAAACTTTCAGCGTGCGAGTACGTCAGACAAATAATGAAAAAGTCAATGTCATGCTTGTCTATATTATTCAGGGTTCATTTTCTTTGCAAAACAGTATAAAACTGATAAAAGAATAATAAAAATGCAAAGGTACTTCTTTCTTTTACAGCAGAAAGGAATGAATGGGACAGGGAGGATACGCTATAGTAGCTTCAGGCGCCTAACACAAAACATCAAGGTACATCGAATTTACATAAGAACAATGAAACTAGTAGTTTCTTCTTTGTTTCAGAATAGTAACCATTGTCGTCACCTTAATGTGTAGCATAACATTTATTTTAATGCAATTTTTTTTCCTATAATTTTTGGAAATTTTATAAAATTTTCGAAAACATATTAGAATTAGAATTTTTTTATAAACAAAGGTAATTATGTATAAAAAAAACTGTAAGCCTAATCTTTAAAATCATGAGGTCAAATAACACTGTGAAATAGTTTTCATTTCGACTTTCGCACACTCCAAGGGCATGGCACGTTATATATTAAGTATTGTAGGTTAGAGAAGAAAGTCGAATATACATTTTTTACTTCTTCCCCTTGATTGAGTACGTTTAACATTTAATTCAAATATACATTTTTTAGATCATACTGAATTTTATTTTTGTAGCATGTTGCTTTTTGACTTTCTCATAAACGAAGTATGCAAAGAGAAAACATTCGAATTGTTCAAAAATTAGAACTCGACATTTTGAAGAATCTCCACCGTTCAGATCTTTACGATTCCGAAAAACATATTTCTGGAATTATGTCTGCATGTTTCTGAACAAGATGATTAAAAACCGCTTTGATCAAAACGGATGAAATGAAACTTGATATCTGATTTTACACCAAATTTAAAGATTTCTATCATATTTTGAACGAAATCCATTCAGGTGATTTTTTTCTATTTGGTTGTCCGAATATAATTTAATACCTACCATACCTACTATGGTAAACTTTAACATCTAAAATGTTGTTCCATAATCCTTTAACCCATAAGTGTTATTATCAACTTTTTGACGGAACAAAATCCATCAAGGGGTTGACCGTCTGTCGGTCTATACTTTCACAAGCATATAAATGAAATAACTCAAATACACAAGAACTAAAATAGCTGACGTTTGGTATTATGATTTAATGACTACAATTCTATTATATGTCAAAGTTTTGTTTCAATCTGTAGGAAAAAAGACACCCAAAATATGCATTAGATTTTTTGAAACTGCTGTGATAACTGCATCCTAGCGATTAATCGCTCAACACCGCATTCTAATCGTTCCTTTTGTAACTAATTTTCCACGAAGGTATAAGATTAATAATACACAAGAATGTTTATCAGAAAATATGTGAGACTACTTACGAGAATCTGAGTTATTTCACTGACGCTTTCACGCATATAAATTGACAGAGCTAGAGCAGTGAATCAATGATGAATTTAGTCAAAAACTTAAAACAGATCAGCAGATCTAGTGATAAAAATCATACGTCCATCTAATTCGATGTCTTTTAGTTATCTTCACCTAAACTATCCTTTTAAGAACTTCGCGCCAAAATCTGACAGAAATCTTCAGTTCCGCCAGAAATCTAATTTCATCTATCTAGCTTAGACCGTTTCTTAATTATTGCATTTACTGATGGACAGAAAATACCAAAAATAATTTGTTTGTTTTTCCTGGAAATGGAAATCAAAATTTCGATGTCGAATTTTTCTGACGATAACTTTACTAAATATTCTTATACAAGAAAGCAGAAAGACCAAATGACAGAAACTAAGCGAAAAACACTTGTTACTTTGCTTCCAAGATACTTCCTAATAAAGTCTCAGACATTTCCTCGCTAACCATATTTACAGAGTTTCTTCCCAGAATTCTCATAAAAGAATTATAAAAAGGTCAGTACAGACACTATTTTTTTTTTTTTTTTTTTTTTTTTGCTGCGAATTGTCTCGGTCTGTTTGAATAAATCAACCAAGGGAAATTCGGATACAATGCATACTCACGGGAAAAAGTTAATTGCTGTTAACAAATGCTTGGTTTATCGTTCCAAAAACAGACGAAACATGTCAATCAATGGGTTTTAAATGAAATAGCTCACAAAAATCTAGTTCCGTATCAAGAAAGATTTTTGATACGCCCATCATTTGCGTAATGACGCCAAAATCGAGAAGGAGAGAGCGCGCCAAGTTGGTCTTGGCATCAAAAAACGCTTGAACTGCAGTTTCGTTTGACTTTTTTTTACTGCACTTGCATTTACCATGGGGCGATGAGTCACAGGACATGAGAATACATACTTAAAGCACTAGAAGTTCGTAGTTAGAGCTTGAAACACAGTAACACTAGATAATGACAAAAAAAGGTATGAGGAAAGTGCTTTACACCGTGTCAAGAGACTTTCAATAGTTTTTTTCCCCCTTTGAAAAACAAAAACATTTCTGAGATGTAGATAAAAAATAATAACTGACATCAGAAACTTATATGTTCAGTGCCGTGAAACGTTCGAAATCAAATCAATTATCAAAGCCTTATCAATTTTCCTGATGGTCAGGCTTGAGATTCAAGTGACCGCATGTCCTGGATTCATTGCAGTATCAAATAAAATATCTCAAATTGGAATTTACAAGCAATTATTTCGTAGCTAAATATTTAAAAATCTACACAACTGAAAAAAAAAAGGCTTTTAAATTCAATGCGCGTGTTTAACTTAAGAGCTTTCCTGAATCTAACTTGATTTGGCATAAAATCTCCCTATTTAATATATAGCAAATGGCATATAGAATAATATTTTTCTATTAAAATCAATAACGATATAATCAGTATATATATACATAATATATATACGATATCAATAAAATTACGATTTTATTGTAAATGCAATACAATTCATTGGATTAAACTAATTTCTTGAAGGTGCAAGCCAGGGCCAAATTAAGCGAGAAAGAGACTTGCATTAAGTAATGCAAACAAAATTTGATAATCAGGTAAAATATTTAATTAAAGGGTCCTTTCCAGAAAACTGATTTCAATATTTTGCGTATAAAAAAAAATTCGACGATCAAATTTAAAATGATTTTAAACAAAAGAAAAATTGAGTACAATCTAAATGCTTTTAATTATAGAATTAGACATTTTTTTTTAAACATAAAGCAAAATAATGTTTAAAAGTTTTCAAACAACACGATATAAAATTTGTAAAAACTAATTATTTAAAAATATCAGAATAATGTTTTAGAATATGATTCACACATGATTTGAATCAGACTGCATAGTTCTAGTTACTAGAATAAAAACATAAAACTAATATAATAAAAGAAATCGAAAAAGAATAAATCGAAATTTCGGGCCCCTAAGAAGTGACCAGCTTTAAGACAAACTTCAATGACTTCGGGGCTCCAAGCCAAAGCTCATAAAATCTGGTCATTTTAATTTAACATTTTGTAAATAATTAAAATTTCTAACTACCTTTTGATTAAAATAGTCAGTATTTAAAATTCATAAAAAAATCGTTTACACAAAAAATTAAATTTTTCATAGAAATTACCAATTGCACCAAAAATGTTTTTAGCAATTGTTTTTATTATACATTTTTTTTTGACAGGTGGGATTTACGCTTGATTTCAGCAACAACCCGTACCATAAAAAAACGATAAAGATTATCTTAATTTGGTATAAATTTTACACATATGCAACGAAACGAAAACTATTTAACAATAATTCATTCCTAAATGTCAAAATCTATTGTTCAAGACGGAAACCAACATAACTCTTTATCTGTCAAAGTTTTGCAAGATATTTGTCATCAATTTATATTTCTTTTTTTCAATTTTCTACGCAACATTCTATCAACGCAATAAAAAAAGATGTTTTTATTAATATTACTAAAAACACAACTAGTAATTGCAATATTAAATTAGTTTCTGCAGTCATGCTTTTGAATACCAAAATACAGCATACAAAACTCGCTTCTACAGACGGAAAAAAAAAATTCATCAAAAGCCAAACACATTTTCGTGCGTTCTGGACAACACAATTTCAATCCATAAAACGCTGCAGCGGACTTGTCTTTTTTCTTCGCTCGAACCGGCACTTTCCCTAAACAGGGCTTCATCAAAAATAGACGCAAACGGTGAGTCATCGCAGAAAAGAAGGTCGTTCGATGATCACGTGAACACCGGCCAACGATTAGAGATTTCGTGCTCATTTCCTAGCGAGTCAATAATAGCCCAGGAGTATTTCGAAGATAGAACAAGAGAATTTTTATCCATTGCCTTTCGGTTAGAAAATAAATGATGGCTGCCAAAACGGTGGAAAAAAAATCTATATCTGGAAAAATCGTTTGGTATAAATGTCTGCAAATAAATGTAGTATTTCCAAGCTCAGAGTTTTAATTTTTTTAATTTCTTCCACAGCGATTTGAAATAAAACATAGGGGGAAAATGCAGATTCCAGTTCATGCATATTAACAGTTTATTTCCAAACAATTATAAAATAAATAAAGCTCGAAAATAAATTAATAAAACAAGCATTAATTCTAAAATGCTTTTGGAATTTTGAGCAATAAGACCTTACCGTATTTTTATTTTTTGGAATAATTTCTTTTTATTCTTCAGAATAGTAGATAAAAAAAATAAAAATTGATTTGGAAAGGGGGAAAAATTCCTACGCATTTGTAATAATGCGTAGGAATTATTACAAATGCTCCCCCCCCAAAAAAAAAACTAAAATAGCATTAAAATTTATTAAAAAAAAGGTTAATTGCATTTAGAGATGAAATTCATTAATTCATTTGACTTAATTTTGGCACTTAAAAATCTACAGTGAAATTTTAAGTGAAATAGATTAAATCTTTTGTCATTATTCATATTATTGATTATGATGCATCATAAATTGGTTAACAATAGCAATAATTTTGGGGAAATTAATATTGTAAGAAAAAATGCAAACTTAGGGGATATTATATTTTACACATGCAAGTTAATAGGATATATTTTACATATGCAAGCTTAGAGGATATTATTTTACGCAACTCATAAATATCACGACAGGACTTCTGGCAGTTTACTGATCATAAATTTTCATTATATCTTTCATGGGATATAATGAAACAACCCTTTGTTTTTTTTATATCTTTCGTGGGAGAATAAGTATAATAATAACCATAGATAAAGATAATTCAGAAAATAGACTATTATATTTCATAAAGTATAGGAAAGCATTTAACATTATATATCAACTAAGAATAATTGTTTCACATGCAAGCAGTTTACGTTAAAATACGAAAATCAGAGGATGATTAGCGCGGGGGGGGGGAAGGAAAAAAAACCGATTTAAATTGAAGGCCAATATTTTGAATTATGCACATTCAGCGCAAGACTAAATTCAAACTTACGGCCTTCAACTGTGCAAAAGAAAACTCATCTGATAAAGCAAGGCAATCATTTTAATATTTTCCATTATTATTCCCTAATTCTTCAATTTACATCAGTCGGGAAACGGAGAATAGGTACGAGGGGGGTGGGGTGGACTTGGCTTGAATACAGAATGCTATCACTGTATAACTTAAAATTTATGAATTCGAAAGGATCATCAAAAAAATTTTTAAAAGGGAATAAAATTACCTGAAGCTCAATTCTATAAAATGATCGTAAAAAAGAAGATGTGCTAGACGAAGAAACATGCTCACTTTGTTTTCATTATCATCAAGAGGCATCAAATGGTTAGAATATCGAAATCCTTTATCTTTCAAATAAAACCTGTTTAATATAAACCTACAGCTGATTTTTCCTCCCTTCAATAAATAACTAGACAAAAAAAATACATAAAACTCGCATCGTTCGAGGAAGGAGAAATATTTCAGTTTTCAAAGACATTTCTAAAACGCAGCTGCAACAATAATAAAAAGGCGAATTGTTTATTTACAAACATTCCACGCAGGGGTGGTTTAACAAAAGATTAATTAACATCGATCGTAACAATGGATTGCAACCCCTAGTCGACATCGTTATAAACCCAGCGAATAGACGGGGAAAACCTACGAAACAATTATAACAAAAGAGAATATAATTACTTGAAGAAGACGGAGAAAAGAACAACGAGTTATACAAAACGGGGGTTACGAATTCGTGAAGTTGCATCTTCACGGAAAACAGCAGATGAAAGAGGTTCGCAATATTAAAACGTCAGCAAAATTGCACCATATCATCGCAAAATCTTGCATATATAATACGAAAACGCAGAAAATAAAACAAAAAAAGAATTTGCACCGATATCGAACTGGACCTGGATGGGCACAAACAGAGCAGAACTGACACGAATCGTCTGCGAAAATAACGGTTCTGTTTTGTTTTTTGTTTTTTTATTACGCAGATCGGACAGATTCAAATCGAGTAACCTGATGCGCCGCCGCGTTTAGTGGAATGAACATCGTAGACTTTATTTAAAAGTGTTTCATAATTTACACATTTTATTCTTAATTCCTCGTAATTTACGCTTTTACGGTTAAAAACGATGACAGAATTATCGATTCCATTGATTGAATTTTTAAAGATATTAATCGTACAATGGAGATTTTATCTGTTTTGAAAATAAAATAAAATTTCGCGATATTAAAACGGTTTTCACCTACTACGGACATTACCAGATGCTACTGAAATGCACCATTTAGTCCCAAAATACTTCGCCATTTATTATTATTTTTAATTAGATGGCATTCATTTTGTAAATGTTTGTCTATTGTTTCAATTAAAAATCGAATAAAATATTTGAAATGTTTGTACATCATGTCTGATTTTTGTATCAAATTAAAGTATAAATTGAAATAAAATCATTCAGTTATAAGTTTGCATGGGCACGACGATTATAATTAAATTATTAGAATTCAGCTTGTGTTCGCAATTTCTTTTATCTACGTATTTTTATGTGACAAAACGTTTTCGAACAAATCTTCCATTAAATATAAGTTGAGGAACCAAATTATTTCAATAACTTGAAAACGTATCTTGCCGGACATCCAAAAATTTATATATAAAATGAAAGATCCTATGGTGACTAAAACACGATACAATTCTTTCAAGTTCTGAAACATTTTATTCTAGAAATAGTTAATTCAGAAAAATTTTACTAACAATTCTCATAATACAAGATTTATTTTCCTTAATTAATCACAAATACGAATGCTATAGTATTCATGTTCATTCTGTTGCAAAATGATATGTAAGCTACAGATGTTCACTGGGCGTAAACATGTTAAATAGTAGTTGTCGCTAAGATTCAATTTAGCGAAATTAAAATCCCGTATGGTGCTATAAAGCGCTATTTTTGGATGGATCTCAGAACTTTCAACCTTACTGAAATGAAGACGACACTTCAGCCACCAACACCTTTGACTTTCCCTCTATACTAACGCGAAGTCCTCATACAGATTCGACTTTCAAGTGCTTCAGTTCCACATAAAAGGTGAATATTCAATAAAACAGGGACTCGAAGATGCCAGTCTGTAATACACGACAAATCAGTATAAAATTATAAATCATTTATAAAATGTTGTCTATGGGACGCACTCTTCGAAAAAAAAAGGATAGTAAATATATATTAAATATCGGCACCAAAAATACTTTATTCCTTACCACGCATTCCACAAATGGAAAACCAGAAGTAAGTGGATAAAAAATGGCACGCCTTGGTATGCCAGTTAATGCTTCCTTGGAGAGAGGTAGGGATGGGGGAACCAGCAATGTTGATGTGGATGTCTTGACCACATCTCCGATGACGAAATGTATTTCTTAAAGAATCAGTAGCAAAACAGGCATCACCGATAGGACATTTAAGACATTTCACCCTGAAAATTCAAGAGATTTCCGAGTTAAAAATTCAAAAATTCTTTTCATTTTTTCACAAGTTTATTAACTCAAATGAAATGCTGTATAATACAGCCTATTAAAGATCTGCCATTAAAATTGCTTCTAGTTTCGTTGATAAAATTGGCAACATATATGAAGCTATAATAAAATACAAATAAAATTCGTTTAAATTTCGGGTTATCCTTTAATAATTGTACAAATTACAATTTATGGTATCCTTAACCTATTTTAAAATCTTAACTTTATTTATTCAAATATATAAGTGCAATTATTAATACAATTTTAAGCATAAGTTTGGCCGGTTTACTAGAAGAATCCAAACTTACCTTCTTCTGACTGACCAGGTTATTTTTTTTTCTTTTTTGATTTAGATTAGGTTTTGTTTCGTTAGATTAGATCCCATTTTTAAGATAGTCAAAACAATATCGAAATGGACTGTATAATCCAGAACAGTGATCAGACAATGAGGATAACACATAAGTCAGCAAATATTCTACAAATTTTCACGCCACACCAAGTGAAGAACTGGATCATTGAAGACAAATTTAACATACATCAGAAACACACACATAAAAACACGGTCAATCTTTAATAGAATCGAGTTTTAAATTTACGATCCATTTATCCGAAATTGAACCTTGCAACAAGTTATATGTTTCTTTGAATTAGTATAAAGAATGAAATAAACACTAGGGTATTTTGAAATGCTTATTAAATAAATAACACTATTGAAACTACAAGATATCCACCTATCCGTGGATATCCTGTTGAATAAAAAAACAATATTGGATAAAAATATTAAATTGAAACGTAATTTTAAATAGCATAAGAGAATCATTTACATTGATATAATCTTAAGGTTAAGCATTTCATTATTCTTTATTTTACAAATGGCAACAGGAAAACTTGTTTGTTTACAAGCAAAATGGCACCATGATGTGAAAAAGCAATGCGTTTTCTTTGTTTATAGATACGATATTTCCTAAAGCAGCTCAGAGGCGATTCACAACCACCGCCAATAAACAATCAACTAATAGATGGTTAAAACAATTTCGACCTACCGGACATGTTTTACATCAAGGAGACGTGAGCATAATTTCCTTGATGAAACAATCTTAGATCGGTGAATTGGTACATATGGGCCACTTTCATGGCCTCCATGTTCTCCCGATAAGACATCACTCGAATAGTTTTTCTGGAGACGAAGAATTAAGTTTTTGCTGAAGAAGTTCGCAGTGTTAAGAGAATTAAGAAACAGCTACTTAAACTCCTCAAATCTTAACGTCTGGATGAAAAACTAAAGATGTTTATGTTGAAATGTATTACTATAAAAAAATATAATTGTTAAATAAAATTCAGTAAATCCCTTTACCCTATATTTTATTCTGTATTGTTCATTCAGATTTTTATCAGGTGAATACTTTATAGACATCCAGTAGCAAACTATGCTTTCAGAAAACTTCTAT
The DNA here is from genome assembly GCA_026543865.1 of Argiope aurantia. Lineage (NCBI taxonomy): Eukaryota > Metazoa > Arthropoda > Arachnida > Araneae > Araneidae > Argiope > Argiope aurantia. Next base: position 25,537 of record JAPMOR010057335.1, read on the forward strand.
AATAGAATATCAAAATTGTAAACTGATGTTCTTGGCAAAAATAGAAAAAATAAAACAGCAGGCGTATATTGCTTTCTATGACAGGACCTTTATTTTATTTCTTAAAACAAGATTAAAGTCTCGTTTGAGAGTCCTAAAAACATTTCATGCTACAAACCACATGACAGAGCACAAAACATTTTAATTCGACTGAATCAAGATTACAAATCTCAAACAACAGTGCTAGAATCTACTCCATTAATTGTAGCAACACTAAAACCTCAGCAAGGCAAGTCAATTCATTTGAAAGCACAACACGGGACTTAAAAAAGAGGCTGGGGAATATTTAGCTTTCGTTTTGAACTTGACCAGAAAGAGGGATGTTGAGTCAAGTGGATTAGTCACTGCATTTTCTCTCTCTCTCTCTCTTGGAGTCTATCTTTCGGAGTTCAGGTATGACTTATTTTCTTCAGCATTAGTCAGGCAGGATTGGGTTTAGGGACTAGGGTTGTTCAACTTGGAATGTCATCTTCTCTTGCTGACTCCGTTACTGCTGCTGCAGCTCACGGCTGAATCACACGAAATGCCGCTGCCATGTTTCTTGGCAGCTAGACAGTTTACTTTCTGGGAACGCGCTTGCATAAGCATAAAATACTTGAAAAACAAAATTTCATTTTTTGAAGTAGCTATTTTCACAGCACTCAACACTGCAGATATGAGACGCAACGCCAGTTTCATAGTAGTTTCAAACAACGAAGTCAGAATTTAATGATTCATATGCGGAATAGTTTGATTATGAACATTCCATTGTTTTCAATTTCAAGTAGCTAGATTATTTTTATTTATAAACCTGAGTTTCGAAAATAGTGGGTCCTAAATGCTGTTGTGTCAACAGAATAGTAAAACTACATTCAAAAAGTTCTCGAATTTTTTTAATTATTTCTAAATGTAAATTAATTAATAGATTCTTTTCTTTGATTAAGAAAAGAATCTCAAGTGACTAATTAATCAGAAATAGTTTCGTCTAGTTTAAATAAACACAGCTCTTAATACGCAATGCCAAGGGCCGCAATATGCCAAAATCGCCACTACTGATAAATGACATATATCTACACTAAAAAAGAGTTCTATGCAATCTTTGTTTTAAATAACCTTCAAGTAAATTCGGAGTTATTTAAGGGGGCGCAATGATAAATGATATACAATATGAGCTTTCCATTTATTGCCAACTGGAGATATCACATCACTACGAGAGGCTGATTAGACTAGACCAGATTACTGCTAAAAGCCAATTTTTGATGAAAATGTCGATATATATATTTTTTTTAATTCAATAATCTTAATTTCTGAACAGTTTCTTTTAGAAAATATCTGAGCGTCTACATTTATTCCTTTTTACATTTGCATAATTAATGTTTTAATCTATTTTACATCTTTCAATATTATTTTCTTAAATTCTAAATGTGGATGAAATATTATAAAAAAAATAAAATTAAAATCCCATGTACATTTTTTAAAATTTTGATAAAGTAATTTCTCTATTAGTTCTGCAGTTCCTGAACTACAAAATAAGTCATATATTCGTTTAAAAAGATTTTAAAAATTATTTTAAATGTTCCCTAATGCGAGAAAAATCGGAAATTCTGTCTTATTTACCAATCGAACAACAGCATTGAAAAATTGAATAAAAATAAAGCTTATTTCTTATTTCAGGAACAACACTATATATTTCTTAAGTTATCGTCAAAGGTTTGATTTAATCATTTCATAAATTTCTAAACTAGAAAATTGTTGCTTTCTACTTCTTTATAGCAAAAAAAAAAAAAAGTTTCTTTCAATTTTCAAAGCATTTTTTACTTTTACTTGACGTATTTCACAGGTGTTTTATTGACGTTTTCATTCATCTATTTTACGCAAAATTCAAAAATAAAAGTATCTTAAAACGATTTTTTTTTTTTAATTTATCCCTACCGTAGTTACAAATCTTAATTCTGAAAGTGCCAAATCCTTTTTGCATTTTACAATTTCCTGCAAATCTTTCAAGCTAACTCAATCTTAATGATACACTTTTCACACTTTCTGGGAAAATTTTCAAGAACTTGAGTTACTATTGAGATATCCAACAATTATTCAAAGATAATGATGCACTTGATGTTTGCATCATTTACATTCAGTTTAAACACGATTTCGCGTGTATAAAATACTCAGATAACATGTTTATTTCACATTAGTACTTTTTTTCCCCCTTTTACCACATTAAGATGAATATCGCAAGGAATTCTCACCTACAGGTAAATAACACATTCTGCTTCGCATGAGTAAGTCCGTACAGTGGCACTGCCAATCAACTTTACGGCAGACTTCTCTCATCTATGAATGGTTGGCTGAGTCATATGACCAATATACCTAATCGAAGTAATGCTTCTGGCAATCAAATCCGCTTATTCATTCAGGAAGTCCTTGAACGACAGTGAAAGGGAAAAAATTTACAACTAATTCGTTGCAAAAAATGTGTAGTTCAATGCATGAATCAAGGAATACATTTCATGTTTCCTTTGGTATTTCGAGGGATCATAACAAGTGGTACTGAAACCAAAATGCTTCAATTAAAGATGAATAGCACCAATCAAAAGCATAATGAATGTTTCACCAGTGAATTTTAAATTATTAAAGACATACATTCTAATAAATTAATTCATACAATTAGGTGATCAGTTCAGTGAACGATTTTTTATGTGCGAGCAAATGAGGTAAGTTCGAATAAAGAAAGTTATCAAGGTAGATTTATAGAAATATTGCGAATTGATTTCTCTATTAAATGTTCAGAGCTTAAAAAAAGCTACAAACAAAAATAAGGGTAGAGATATTTTATACAAAAAATAAAGAAAAGAAAAAGTAACAAACAAGTAGCTCTTTCGAGTTGGTATAGAAATATTAAATAATTGCCGGACAGATTACATAGTGAGTAGTGAAACAGCAGTCCCCACAATATCTTACTACCATCTGTTGGAGCCACTTTAAAATATAATGTCCCAGAAATTACAATATCGGGCCATAAAAATGATCTAATAGAATTTCCAATAAAAGCAAAAAACAGACGTGCATTCTTTCGGAAAGGAAGAGGACGAAAGATGATCAATGCAGACATTTATTATTATACTTTTTTTTAAGGAGGTGAAGGAAAGAGGGAGGGGATGCCAAAATATTTTAGAACGGCACAGAAACCAGAGTGAATACAACAGGTTTGAAACAATAATACGATTAATAATATCTACCAAACGCTTAATAGATAAATTTTTTAACGTTTCATATTTGGGAGGCGTCACATCGGACTTGATTGCTGAAAATGCAAAAGTAGACATATATTATAGTTATAAAGACATAAATAATATAAATAATAAGGCAAAGCGGAGGGGGTACAGATATCCCTGCTGCCGAAGTAGGAGGTAGAAATATTTCTGTATACTCTAGAATCTTAAAGGCAATACAGAACTGAGACCGGAAGGGAGATAAAATTACTATACCAAGGCATCTTGTTTCTTCATTACGCCACTAGTAAGAAGTTATGTAATTTATTACTTTATAAATTTTTATAACAGAGTCATCAAATTCCAATAAATATATTTTTTTAAATCGACGGACTGATCAGTTTTGTAAACCAATGATCCTCAAAGGTAACACAGCAAGATTTCAATTCCAGTCAATATCGAATAGTTGAAATGAAATCCTTTTGGAAGACTTAGGCTTTAAATGGAAGTTTGGACATTCTTTCTTCCCTCTGGGGCTATTTACGTTCGTCCATACATTTCACGTCCGTTGGTAACCTTGGCAATAAAAGGCATGGTTGAAGATACTTCCCTCAGTGTAAGAGTATTGTTCTTAGAAAATTGGATTTCTCTCTTGCTGAGAGATCCAAACGTTTCTTGAAGGAAGGGAGATCACGAGAGAAAGGAAGAAATTTCAACAACTGAAATCCATTTCTTAATTCCTATTCTCGTTTAACAGTAGCACAAAAGTGGTGATGAAAGATGTTTGAAAATAAATTATTAAAAAATATGGAGCAAAAAACCATAATATTTACAGTTTTAAATCATTCAAGTCTTATTAACTAATTAATATCACTTATTTTAGTACATTTCAAGTCTGAAATCATGAATTTTCCAGACAGATATTCTACTTTATGAGTCAATTCCCATTTTAAAAGGATGCAAATAGTGACTTCTTTCGAAATGTTTCACTCGATTTTGATACCTCCACATACAATGCCATGTATGAACCCTTCAATTGCAGACTTTTAAAGAGAACATTTCCCATAGATTCTACAATCACTCCAAAATTCAGAATTTTCAGAGGTACAGAAAAACCTATAACTAATAGATGGTTTACAGCAACTACATTTTGATTAAGGTTTACACGCAAATAAGCTTAAGTTTTTTAAGCAGCATAAGCAGTTTTATATCCATAATTCAGCAAAGTGAAATTCTTTAAGTGGCGAAAACCAAGTTTATGTTGACTACAATCACCTTGGAAGAATTAAATGGAATATTTTGACAGATAAATTAGAAACACACATTAATTGTTCACTATATGTACTATATCAAATTTAAAAATAACTGAAAAACATCTTTTATTAATTGATTATCTATAATTATATAAGCATTAAATGGGCTTTAAAAAGGAAATCCGATTGATATTTTTAGGAATTTAATCATGTTAAGGCTAAGAAGGAACTTTTAATTACAAAATTCTTTTCACTGAAACAACAGGTAATATATCAAACAGTGCTGTAGAAGCTATGGGACAAGTATTAGTATGTGACACAAAATAACAAAAAATTCTTCATTAAAAATATAGTACATCCTTTATCTCTCCGTAGCTTTCTTGCACATTCTTAATAAAGTGTTATTTTTCGCGTATGAACATTGGGAACCTCGAAAAAGGCCGTGAACGCTACAAGAACTTCGCTTATGATCATTTAACACTTCATAGTACAATGAAGAAAACAGCGTATGCATTTTGAGCATTTATTTGTTATCGATGGAACCAAAATTAGAAACAGAACTATAATTTTAATAATAAAACCAGACATCAAATTTTTATTTAAATCGCTGCATTTTTGAGCATTGCGTTTACATACAAGTGAACGTATAGATCAACATAAAGTTATTTCTTTTATGAATTTAATTCAAAATTTGGCATCAGTATATGCACAAATTATGTACATTTAAATGATACGTATATTATACGTACATTTAAATGCTAAAATTGCATACCAAATATTATCTATCTTGCTTTTTCCGTTTTGTATTTATTATGTTCAATAGCGCATAGACAGACTTTGTGAATGGACTTAGTTCAAAATTTGATAGAAATCTAGAACTTTGGCGTAAAAATCACATATAAAATTTAATCCATTTATTTCAAAGTGTTTTTGAATTATCGTGTTGGCAGACAAGCATTTTTTTATGGTTACAAAGCTTCCTCTCAGCATAATTCTATCCGAGAAAATAATAATAATAATAAATTCATACATATTTTTAAATTTATTGTGCGGATTTAAAGCTATGTCATAAATTACTTATGATGGCCTACTAATACGTCATAATGCAGTTAATTATCTCATTTTATTTAATTGAACTAATTTACTGAATACATTTAAAGAAATTGTTTAAAAACTAAGGATATATTTTGTAAAGATTATGCAAAAATCTTTGCAAAACAAAGATAATATCTCTTTTCTAATCCATCTCAAAATTTATTACGTAGTAATAAATCACTCCGAAGTTATGGCGTAAAAATGGGGATAATCACCGAACTTATTAACAACTAATCGATACAGAATTTGAAATAATACGATTAAATTCATGTTATGAAAAATGAACTGAACGAAATGAATTGCATGAAACTTGATCTTATCTAATATAACCAAAAGCGAGTTTAAACCGGGACCAAATTTAAACAAACCAAAATTCTGCATATTCTCTGATATCTCTTCATCAGAACATAAGGAGGAACAGTGCCTAACAAACAGTATATTTGCTAATCTGATAGCGTCTTATTTTTTTCCTTTTTTTCCGCCGCCATCCAAGGACACACGCCGAAAACGCCAACAGAACTTTGACTTTTTCCACTGGCGTCCCAAACAATAGCGATATCGAAAAGCATTATTTCCGCGAGTGAAAACTTCTGAAGGATGAGTCATAGCGCGACGCGCCACATCAGTGAAAAAGACTGGCATTATGCAACACACCGCTGCGGCTGCACAGCAAGGATAGATTAATGCCGCACTGCTCTGTTGGTTCTCTGTCCAGATGGAAATGACGCGTGGGAATACTTCCCGCTGAATAAACGGAGAGTGGCATGGAGAGGACAACAATACAAACAAGAACTGTGTGCAGTTATGGAATTCTGATTTGACTCGATGATTCATATGGGGAAATGCGGCACGACAAGTTGCAGTTGAAGAATTTGATCGCGGATTAAACGGATGGAAGCAAGCCGGGGAGAATGCATAGCTAAAAATCATGCAATTAAAAACAGATAACTCAATGCAATGAAGGCCTAATAATTTAAAGATAAATATACTTCGACTTTTCAAAATTTTAATTGCAAAACTAGGTGAAAATATAAACCATAAACAAGCAGGAAAAATTTCTTGAAACTTCCTCAACTATTCTCTAATACAGCTGTTATTTCCCTCAAGCCTTCATAAATTTGTGGTCCTTGATCAAGGCCGAGAATACCACGAATATCCCCCCACCCCTGCCTTTACACATGAGAGTTGTGTGATTTGTAGTATTTAGTAAAGAAAACCGGTACTACTATATTAATGTTATGTTACGAAAGATAATACATCTACGGCATGGATCCAACATTTTTACCGATTCTAGTGAGCGATTCATTTCCAGGACCGAAAAATCAAATAAGCATTTTGGACGGCTTTTTTTCTGGCCAGTTGAAATTAAATCTGATAAAACTACAATTGTAGTCGCAGCATCACATATCAAATCCCATTTATTTATTAATCAATTACGTTTTTGTGTTATTGCGCGTTTACATGCATGCGAAAGTACAGATCGGCAGACGGCCAACCTTTGTCAGTTTTTGCTACAAAGTTAGATAAGAATCTGCACTTCAGATGTTCAACTTGTGTATCAAATTTTATCTATTTATCTATATTTATTTATTATTATTATTATTAAAGTTTATCAGTAGTCATATTCACTTGGGCAGTCGGACAGACAGTCTTCTGAATGGATTTCGTTGAAAATTACCAGAAATCCGAAAATTTGATAAAAACACGTAGCCTCCATTCGATGACACGCATTTCCTCCAACAAGCTCAAAGTATATTTATGTAATCATGTTCACAGATAGATAATATAAAACCAAAAATATAATCTCGTTAGAATTTTTTTGAAATATATATTTACAATACTTTTTCTTTGTATACGACAAATACTGGAAGTAATATAAAAAGATAAGATTGATGCTCAGGACAGCTAGACAGGAAAAGGTCGATTAAAAAAAAAGGTTATGAGCTTCGCTGTCAAATACAGTGGTGGAAAAAGCTTTGAGACCACATGTGAAATTGAAAACTTTTAACTTTACTAAAAAGAGATACATTTAATAGTATATACAATACAAAAACATAAAAATTTCTTCATATTATTTTATAAAGAAATTAATGTAATTATACATTATACTCAAATGATTTTTTTTTTCATAACATAAAAGGATGGAAAAAACTTTGAAACCACAAAGTTAATTAAATGTATAGCATTACAATTTTTAGTACTTCGTTTGTTTTCCTTTCACACGAATTACTTCTAAAAGACGATTCTGGAAGAATTTTGCTATGTTTTTGCATGTTAGAATCGGTATTTTATCCCATGCTTTTAAAATAGCAGCTCTGAGTTCAGACACAGAATAATATTGTTTACCATTTTCATACACCATGCGTGCAAGGATACCCCACATGTTCTCTAAGGGATTGAGGTCTGGACTTTTGGCCGGAAAATACATAAAACTTATATTATTTTCAGTTAGCCAAGCAATAGTTGAAGCAGACTTGTGTACTGACGCATTATCTTGTAGCAAAATCAAATTTTGATCCATAAGTTCATCTCTTAATGCAACAAAATTGTTCGCCAGTATATCTTGATAGTCAAAAGAGTTCATATTACCTTTAGTGAACACAATATCAGTCTTACCTCTAGCACTGAAACCTACCCAAACCATGACGGATCCACCACCCCCCCCTGAACTCGCTTTGAAAAATGCGTAACATCCTGTCTCAAATCATGCCAATACTTTCTTAAACCATCAGGTCCATCTAGGTTAAATTTCTTTTCATCCGTGGACACTATTTTTCGCCACAAATTGGGTTTTAAAACATTAGATGTTGCAAAGTTCAATCTTGCTGCAATATGACGTTTTTCAATTCTGGGTTTACATTTGAATTTTGCATATTTGATGTTTTCCATATTACTAAGAATATTTCTAACTGTTCTAGCCGTAACTGGAAGCTTAAGTGTCGATTTTATTGCTTCAGAATGTGCATTGTCTTTAACAGCCATCCTTATAACACTTTTTTTCATTCTGGTTGACAGTTTTGATGGCCTTCCTCCTCTATTTTTTGTACCATACCTGCATGGATCTGAGAGAAAATGATGAACCACAGTTTTAGACCTCTTGATTTTGCTAGCAATTTGCCTTTCACTCATTCCGCTTCCGCGAAATGCTAAGATTTTCCCTTTTTCAATTTCAGTCAGTAATTTTCCGCTACCCATAGTCTCAGTTGCTTCAACACTTAAAGAAATGATTAGAAAGTGTTTTTTTTTTCAGTCTCACAACTGTCCCGCACAAAATCGTGCAAAATTTACGCCATCTCATTATGCAAACAATCACTCTTTAAAACTGGTCTCAAAGTTTTTTCCATTTCATTACATTACACATTTTTCCTTTATAGCTACAATAAACGTATTTTAAATTCTAAATTCATTTTTATTTATTTATTACATTTTATATATAAGTGTAAATGTAAATTACAAAAAAGATTTGCATTTTTGAATGCAAAAAAAAAAGTTCAATGGTTGTCTCAAAGTATTTTCCACCACTGTAAAACTGTAAAAAATACAAATTTAATGAACTATAAAATATAAGGTAATAACACTTCATAGAATATAATTAATGGGTCAGGTTCCTACATGTTCATTTAAATTTTTATAGACTTCTAGTACAAAATATCTACTTAAATAATATTGCGTACAAAAGTGGATACCGTGTCGTCATGGAAAACAGTATTTTAATAAATCATATGCATTTTACAAAGTAATTAATAAATCTAAAATAAATCATTAATATTTTAATTAAAAAGTGTCTTGTAATTCTCTACAATTATTAAAAGATGGATCTCATAATCGTCACTGCCAAGGAGAAGTCCGCCACTGGTTATAAGCAAGACCATAGAATGTTAATTAAAAAATAAAGAAAATTATTCACTTTAGAAATATTTCGACTTCATTTCTTTCGCACACAACTTAAACAAGCTTGTTTCTTTTAGCAGTATTTCATATGTATTCTTTCTCATAGTTGGATTTACTAAGGTTAACGTCTTTTTTCGAAGCAGCACGAGATTTACCTGCCCTCGCAACTTTGATCACAGAAAACGAAGATGGAGTCTCAGCTGTCATCCTTTCCATTCTCCAACAGCTCACTTTGAACGTCACACAACTAGAAGATGGGAGGATATCCGATCTCCGAAATCAGATTGAGCGACCCCTTGCCACAAATAAACAATGGAACTAGGTATCGAACTGCAATCCTCGAAACCGAGATTTTGTTATCAGGTCACAATGGTACCAGTTATACTATATTCCTAAAAATGTGCTTCTGTTTCTAAATGAATACCACAGCAGAAAACCTTTGCCAATTCAATAAAAATAATTAACATGCTGTAAATTTTTTTAACAAATCCAGTTAAAAAATTTGATGAAAAAAGTCGAATTAAAATATTAAGAAGAAATAACAATAAAGGACTAAAAACAAGATTTAGTGAAAAATATTTACCATAATTACTTTTTAAAAAAACGAGTGTATCATTATAATTAAAATATAACTAAAATTCATTTTACTAACGCAATGATTTTATTCACAATAAAAAAAGAAAAAGAAACTATTAAAGAATTAGTGATATCTGATGCGGAAATCTTTAAAGTGATCACATTCAGCGACATTGTAAAATTCCAGCTCCATCTTTCAAGATTGTCTGTTAAACTTGTTTTCAATTCTTTCTTTCTAAGAAATCGAGATCTTTTCAATCTAATCTTTCTAGAATTAAAAAAAAAAAGTAAATACAATTTTTATTCTAGAAACAAGAATAATGCGGAAGTTTTCATGTAAGGAAGTGAAACTTCTGCAGTTCTCATTTCTGAAAAGTAAAGAAACAGCTGAAAAAATACATAGAAAGTAAAGAATAAGTGGATACTTATTACTGACATCAGATATCATCTGGGCTATAAAATAATTTATCAAAATCACATTAGATTCGGAAAACAGCATTAGATGATAACAGAAATAACATTTAACTTAGTAAATACTAAAATGACAAAATTTTATTATAGCGAAACTTCGCTCAAACTTTTTAATTCGAATTTGATGCTATATTCGTACTAATACAACGTTAAAATATTGACTTTAATTCACATTCATTTCCGTTAATTCAAAATTCTTTTTATTTATAATTTTTTTTTAATTAGACACTTCCGTACACTAGTGATCGTAAAAAAATTTGAATGCAACTTAATTGCAATAATATGCAAACATTACTCAAACAAATTTCTGCTTTTCTTAAAAAACATTTAAAACTTGTTCAGTTAAAACTGTACAGTTTATTTTATAGTCTTCATCTATACTTATA
>JAPMOR010057335.1:36535-49898 GCA_026543865.1 Argiope aurantia
TTTCGGCCAATTATTTCAAACGATTCTGTTTATTTTCTTAATGTTTGATGGATTTAAAATTAAACATTGTTAATTAATCCATCTCTCAGATTCATTCTGAAGTACTTTTGAATTAAAATAACACAGAATAAAGGAAATTAAAAATGTCTAATCTGCACACCCCAACTGGCGTAAAAAAATTTACGCATTTGCGTTACCGTAACTGGCGTTGAAAATTCACGCATGCGCATTGTGTTCTGATTGTTGACAATATTATCAACGAATGATTCTTGATTTAAATTATTTTTAGGTTAGTTGCATGTTTTTGTAATTAAATTGTATTTATGTTAGTTATATATTTTTTGTATATGCTTATAGTTTTAAGTACATCGTTTTTTAAGTAGTTTTTTTTTAACCTGTTTTCAATGATTTAAATTATTTTTAGGTTAGTTGCATGCTTTTGTAATTAAATTGTATTTGTTACTTATAAATTTTTTTGTATATGCTTATAGTTTTAAGTACATCGTTTTTTAAGTAGTTTTTAAACCTGTTTTCGATCGATTATTTTAAACGATTCATTTTATTTTCTTAGTGTTTGATGCATTTAAAATTAAACATTGTTAATGAATCGATCTGTTCATGATGAATCTGAGAAAATTTTGTTGACAAATTCTTGAGATATTACATAAATTAAGAAAGATATTCTTTAGTGCCCATAAAGTTTAAACGCTCAGTGACTCTGTTATCAGTAATCATATTATAAAAAAATGCTTTGTTTCAGTAAAAAATATTATTATATTAATTGCAGATTAATTCTTTCCACTTTAATTTAAAGCATAAATTCTACGAGAGGTAACAGAAAATTAGAGAGATACATATTACGTTATGACTGAAGGTCTTTATAATATTATGAGTGAATTATATGACTATCAAAATTTAAAGTTTTAAAATATTTTGATGAAGAATCTATTAAAGTTGGAATTGCGTAAAATATTTAATTATGAAAATTTAAACGAACATTAAGATTGGCGAACCGGCTGGTCGCCAAAGGCGGCTAGTTTATAAATATATGCAAAATGTTGCATATTATTTCTTTATCACAATCATTTATTTATTGAAATTATTATTTTTAAAATTAATTAAAATTTCTAAATTATTACTTTACAAACCGATACACCTAGTGCTACTATGGATAAAAATTCTCATATTTTTTAATACTGAAAAATTAATAATTTGATAAAGAGATATAAATATTTCATTAATTAAACTTGCTTTACTTTTAGTATTTGTGAACAAAATTTTAGATTTTTAAATAAAAATTTAGTTTTCATAGCGGTTAAATATATAAAAACACATTTATTCTTTTCAATGCTTACTAATAAAAGTGCAAAAAAAATTACGGCTAAAAAAGCAAAATCTGCTTTTTCAAGCAAAATTGATATTTGGTCATTTTTTTCTCAAAGAAACATACTCCAATAAGTACAAGGAAACAGGAAAGGATTGAGAAGCTGATTTTTGGAAAGATAAAATATTCCACAGAATTTTTTTTTTAAAGAAAATCGTAGATTCACTCATTCCAAGCAAATCTTATAAACGCATATGTGTAAGCGCCACATATGTTTGCAATCACAAATGCCCATCTCTCGCATTTATGAAACTCCAGAATGGTGCAATTAGCTTCATGAAAACTAGTTACGCGGCGACACTATTTTTCCTAACGGTCGGAAAAAGCTCTCAAAAGAGCAAGAACAGGAAACAAGAAAAGGGGGAATGGTGGTGCAACATCCTGAGAAAGTAACGGTTCCTGAAGAAAAGGGCCCAAAAATCCCAAGATGGTGAGTCATCAGCAGACAGGGGTGTTGTGAAAGACCGTTTTATCGGTGGGTGGAATGATTTTCGAAAAACAAGGCAAAGATGAGAGACTGCTGATAAAGTTGTGGATGACTCATCAAGGCTGTAGCCAAATGGGCACAGTAAAACCAGAGGGTTGTAAGGTTGGGGCTTAGTGGGAGCTCTATCGATGAGAAATTGGTTGATGTGGTATTTTTAATCAGCAGATGCGAGGTTAATCCCGAAGCAAAAACGTGCAGAATCGTTATCATTTGATATTTCACTGCTGGGGTGCAATATAAAGATAAGGGCTATTGTTTAAAGGACATGTGTTCTTTTTTCACACTTTTCGATCATTATTCATAAATAAACAGTTATAAAAAATGAAATTTTTAATCAAAAATATTAAAATAAAAAGATGGCATCTAGATATTAAATAATAATTCAGCTTGCTTGTAGATTTCGATTTCATCAAATATTTTTCACTACAATAAAATTTAATTGCTTATACACTGCTTTTCATGGTGTTGCATGATTTTTTTTTTCATGTAGAATCAATAAAAAACAACTCAGTACATAAATGATAAAAATACATCCATATAGTCAAGTAACTGGTTTTTCAGGAGAACGATATTTAAATTTTATTTCGGAATCTTAAAAATACTTAAGCAGCCATTTTTCTTTAGATATTTTTGATACTGCATTTATTTAATTATTACAGTAATGGATCTACCAGATAATAACAAGCATATACACACCAAAATGTGTATGTGTGTGCTGAATAACAAGATACATTTGGAAAGCACTTTCTATACATATAAAAAAATACCTTCTGAATTATACAGGATAGTTAAAAATAACACTGAAATACAAGATTTCTTTTAATGAAATTTTCATGAATTTTAAAAAGAGGTTAATATTTTAAAAAATGTAACCAACACAGTTTTAAAATTTTATTTTTTAAATGGTATAGGTGCTGTAAAATTTTGTCCTAGAAATAGGCTCATGATGATTCTGTATCAAAACACCTCCAAGATTTTACACCCTACAGCAAACTAGTGTTTCTTTTTTCAAACACTCAATTGATACTTTCTGCTCTCTAGTTACATTATCTTGAAATGATAGCTAAACTAATTTCTAATCTATGAAGACAAAATAATTTCACGAGCAATCAAAAGGAGCCCCTTACTAACGCCCCATAACAGATGGCCAATGGTGACTTCAAATATAACGATGAAAAGCTGCCAGAATATATATGAAGATTATGTTCTTTGAGCACCATGTGTTTGTTGCTTTATTATGAATAACGACATATCCCCTCTATTGTTATTCCATTTAAGACAAACAAAATGCAATCTATTCTGTGTGATCATAGTTACTGCACTATTGTTTTAACTGTTTACCCATTTCATCTGTCACATCCTTAGAATTTTTATGGGATCTCCCAGTAACTTAAAAAGGGCCAAAAACATATTCTGTTTCTTCAAAAGAATCTATTTTAGATGAAATTTGAAGATTTCCTTGCAATTAAAAGTTCATCAACGTGTCTGAGAAAATTAATCTTTCAACTGCCATTTCATCAATGTGCTACATTAAAATTGATTATATGTTTCAAAATGAAAATTGCAATCACCAGTTCTCAATTCAGCTTAAAATGAGAAAAATCCTCAATCCAACCATTTTAAATCCCATCAAGAATCCATTTTTATCATAATTTGGAATGCCAAAGTACATAAGTTGAGGGATGACATACTAAAAGATGTAATTGGTTTATGTTCTCTTCCCTGACAGAGGTTGCTCTATTTAACTGAGCAATATACCTACTGATAATGAGTTTACTGATTCCCATTTAGGAAAGGAGAGTTAGCTGAATTTACTCATTTAAAAAGGTATAATCAGATTTGCAAGTTTTAACATCAATTAGCTTCCAATTGGATTAGATATGGTTCTTAAATATTAACATAAGCATGAAAAAATTAAAATTAAATTATATCAACAATTTTCTGCAAGAATCTGCAATTCCACGTGTCAGAAAGTAAAATTTTCCCACTGACATTCATATATAACATAAATTTTCACTTAACAGACAATGAAGTTTGGAAGCATCCATAATATTTCACTAGACTGACAAATTATATTGTAATAATACGAAACTCTTCACCATTTTCACCGATAAAAAGACAAAATTATCTTTCAGGTCGATACTATTCAAAATTAAAATAATATGTATGAACTTTTTATATAAAATAATTTTACAACAATATTCATCTATGATTATAGTGAATATTGAAAACAACATTAATGATTATTTAAGTAAAATTGTAACTTCATCTGTTGCATTTCTATTTAAAATTCACAGAAATAGTCCCAAGAACATAATGTGTTTGTTTTAGTCTATTTTATTATTATATATGATTAATTAGTCAATAATCACAGTTGTTTTTAACAATAACATAAGCATATATATTTAAACACATGTAATAAAATCACATAAACACAAAAAATTACTTAAACTTTACATTCCAAGAATTAATGATTTTTACACTAAAAAATAATAAAATACTGCTTTTTTTCTACTCAGACATCATCTGCAATATTTAATAAAGTTTTATATTCTGAAGATTTGAATACTTGATTTTAATTCATTCTTCAAGTGGTCTTTAGCTTTCAGAAAAGAGGTTAAAAAAAAGATTAACATATTTAAAAAATGTGGCTTAATGAATTATCTAACACCAACAGAGCTTTAATAAAATAACACATAACATGAATGATTCACTTAATAACTAAGCATGAAGTCGCATTTGCGAACCATTCTCATCCAACATTACTATAAACGAGAAACTTAAATTGTGAAATGCAATAAATGATATATATGACATGACATACATAACTACCAATACCCTGATTTAATCCATCACCCAGTGACAATACAGCATCTGAATCTCCCTAAAATGACAGTGCTTGAATGTCGAAAAAATAACTTTTTATGTTCCATTACTGCTGAGGCAATTTTCTAAGTTCCAGATGCAATTTAACAAAATTTACAGATTAAAATATAGAGCACATATGCAGTAAACATTGGAAAAAATTTTCTAGTTATTTTAATCTACAATGAAGAATTAAATTAATAGAAAAACTTAAATACTTTATGACGGAATATCAATACCTTGATTATAACTTTTAACTATAACTGATTCTACCTAAATCAATGATGCTTGCACTTAACATTGAAAAAAATTAGTACAAAATGTTTGGAGAAAAATAATTATTCAATTAGGAGATCTATTATTCCAAATTATAAATCTTCTTAAATATTTTTTTTTTGTAACCAAAATTAACAGACTTGAACATTGATGAAAGCATAACACTGTAAACTTTTGCAAAAATGATTAATACTAAGTACTAAAAGTAATTTAAAAGATGATATTGCTTATATTTTATCAAAATTTGCCAGATATTAAATAATTTTATTCATTTATATATGTAGTCTTATACATATATAAATGAAATCACAGAAAAATTTGCATGAAAACATAATACAAAGAAAATATTAACGAAAACCAGAAATAAAGAATTAAAAATCCTTCTTTAAAAGAAAGTATTTTATTTGTAAATATTTTTCTGTAAAACCAGAAAAAAGAAATGAATAAGATGATTGGAATAAAAAAGTTAATTTTACTGGATAAAATGCAAGCAAAGAACAAGAAAAAGAAAAAAAAAACTGAATGCCTTATTTTTGTCAAAGCAATAAAAGCATTCATAACAGAAATTGTGTGAATCTATTTTTTTAGCCTCCAACAAATAAAATGCAAGAAATTTTCTTATCTGGTACACAAATATTATTTGTGACAATACATTATTAATTATTGAAAATATTCATTCAAAAACATTCAATACTTATTCAATTTCAATTAATTTGAGCTAACTAGATTCTATCATAGAAAACTACATAACTTAACTTTAGCTGTTTAATGAATATTCATCAAATCACTGTTATATATTGCATATTTTTACTTTCTTTGAGTATATTTTTAAAAAATAGATCAATAAAATTTATTATATGAAACATGTTAAATGTTTAGTTTTGGAATAAAACATTTAGTAAAACACAGATGGTTTAAAGATAAGATGAAAAATTATGTTAAGTATTTTCAAAAATAATTAAAAATTTAAGTTTAAAATATATTAGTATATATATAGAATAACTTACTATATATATATATATATATATATATATATATATATATATAACTTACATTAAATTTTCTACTTTACAAAAAAGAAAAAACAAAGGTATGATGCCAGATTTTAAACAAATAATAAGAAGCATTCCAATAAAAGTTTGGAATATAAAAATGTTTGTTCAAATAATTTCGTATGAATATGCATAAAAAAGTTTTGAAGCACCACATAAACAAACTATATTATAGTAACAGCAATAAACAATACACCTATATATGTGTGCGAAAAAGTTCATAGCATTAAATGAGCAAAAGTATCAGCCATAAATAACGAGAGCAAATATTTGCAACATAAAACAAATGCATCTCCTACCATGAAAATTAAAACCATACTGAATATCTAGTGACTGCTAAGATTTATCTTGAAAATATTACATTTAGGACTGTTTGTATTACAAATAAAGTACTACTGTTGTTGATATACAATTTCATAGTGACATTTGTTTCATGAAATTTCAGCAAATTAACATAAAAATATCAAATGTGAAGATTTTCAGACTTGTACCTACAGTAGCAACGACTTGACACCATTATGCAAAGTTATATTTTTTAATATGTCTCACATTTTCAGAAAAATAGCTATAAATGTAAAAAAGAAAATTAATCGAACCCAAGAATGATAAAATCCGATTCTGAAATTGCTAAAATAAATGGAAATGTATCTTATCTGATATCAGTTTATAAAGGATACAATTTAATAATTAAATTATTAAAAAATTTGGACTCCAAAAAAATAACTCCATAACATAAAAAATGAGCACCTATTTTATAAAATCATTTATTTTCATAACAAATGTCAAAAATCCTCAATATAAAAAATTGCAACTATAGCACTAATTTTCAAAATATATATCAATAATTTGCTTCCTATTTCAGCTGTAGTTAATCTTTTTTTTTTTTTTTTTCATCTCATGACCAATAAAAGAAATGTTAAATTTCATTTAAGGTTCAATGAAAAACCTACATCTATTATATTTCCTAAAGAACTAAAACTTATTATCCCAAGTATTAGTCTTCTGATTAGCCCATCTGATTATTCTTTTGATTTAACTATTTCCTTCTTTCCCCAACCTCTAACTTGCCTTCTATAAACATATTTACTCTTGATATTATGCAATCCATAGAATTTAGATGACATCTGAAAGAGAAGCAAATATCCTCAAAAAATAGCACAATCTGATTTCTATAAAAATTGTCAGCGACAACATATATATTGTTCCATAAACTAAACAAAACTTTCAATAATATATCACAAATTTTTCAAATTGAATTAAAAACATAAATGCTAAGAATAGATAAAATAATTCAATGAATTATAAAATCCTTAAATTATTAACATCAATAATCAAATTAATAATACATATTTCACAAATTTAATTAAAAATTAAATGATTTTTTATTACATAGGTTAAAAAAAATTAACTTATTAAACTAAAATATACATAAAAATTTATGTTTAATTAAACCTAATAAGATAAAAGGTGCAATAATTTTAATAGCTTTGATCCCTTACACAGAATTATGCTTAAATTACTAATGATTATTTCAAATATTTAGTATAAAATTTTTAAAAAAAGAACTGCTACAAAACAATTCAATAATAAATTTGAATAGGTGCTAATTCGAAAATAAATGGTCATTTTGTTAATAACTGAATAATTGAAAAAAAAAGGTAATGTTAATAACTGAATTTTAAGCATATGGCATAAGTCCTCACTCAAAAGTAATTTTGAAATATTCACTTCTATAATATACATATTAAATACGTTTTACTAGGGAAATAAAAAAATAAAACCATTAATTAATAAGAAATTCATACAAAAACTGAATTATGAAATAGTTATTATAAATATAAAGAATATTCTTGAAGTTTCTTTTTTTAATATGTTCAATAAACTGATAATAAATATTAGTTTTCTTTTTTAAAAATGGACACCTTATAGCTAGAAAATAATTCAGGAATCTAAGCAGAAATTACATTTGAATACTAAAATAAAATTAAAAATATCATATAACGGTTGATGAAACATATTAGAATCGAAAAACAAAAGATCAGACTTCATGAGTCATTACGCTTGGGAGATTACGGAAGTTCATTTCAGAATTTAAAAATTATAGCCGTAAACTTGATCAACGTTATAAATAATACAACATTTAGGAATAAATAAATCTGAATTTGAAAGAAAATAACTCCAAAAATTTATGGAATATTTTTAACATGAGTTTTATTTATTTTTACCCACGTTGTTAAAGCATTTTAAAATTTAACCAATTATAATTTTTTTAATTTACAATTTTTAGAATATCTAATAAACAAAAAATACTGAATCAACCGAATGCGAATCTTATTAAATTTATTTCAATATTAAATCTAAAAAATAATAAAAAAACTGACCTGACAAGCAAGCAGATGTGTCATTCAGGATATACTCATGAAATCGAACTCCGTATTTCATTGAAAATTTTAAAAACTGAAGTTCGAAATCTATAGAGGATTTAACAGATTTGCAAAATCGAATTGATTAACCTTGAAGTCCCTAAGACAACAAAAATTACCACAACAACTTGTCATCTACTTCAGGGATTTTCGGTACACATTTAGAATTTCTCGTATAACTCATGCTCGATTCGATGATTGTTGTAATATTTCGTTGGTGACGTCAGTTACCATAGGGTTGTAAAAAAAATATCACTATCGAATCGCCAAATCTCGCCAATTTCTCTGAAAAGATTCCAATCGTTTTGCCTATATTTACTTTTAATTGTTCATTTAATTTCTGAACAACAGAGAAGATGAGTATCTTGAGAACGAAGAATATTTTCAAATGCTCTATTCTACTGTTTTTCGAGAAAAGAAATTGATTATGGTAATTTATTTATTTTTCTATTAGACATTGAAAATGCAAAAGTAAGGTAACTATGTTGATTCTAAAAACTTCCAAGTACTCTTCCTACAAAAAACAGATGTAATAAAAAAAAGTATTAAAGATTTGAATAATTAATTCTTCAATTTGTTTCTCATTTGCTGAAAAAGAAAATAATTTCATTAAATTTTTGCATTTTATTTAAAAAAATATTATTTTTTTATAAAACTATTTTATTTGAAATATAAATAACATGCAAGTCATTATATATCTTCGAAAACAAAAAAATTAAAAGAGATTTGAACCTCAGTCCAAATCATTGCAACAAGATCGATTTGCGATAATTAGTTAATACATTCTTAAGTTTGATTTACTTGTTTTTGCTTTATTTTTAAATTTTCTCTTAATTATAGAAACAACAACAAACACATAAAATGATGTATATAATATTAGGGCAACGCGCGCTATTGATTTAAAATGCATTTAAAATCATTTTGTAAAACTTGCTAAAATTAGAAATATTAAAATTATTATACGAAAATATTAAATTAATATTAATAAAGCTAATTTTTTGTATATTTAAAGAAAAACTTGAGGAAAAAAGTAAAAAGAATTATTAATTCTTAATTTAAAAAATCTAATTAAAATTCTTAATTTTTTTGGAATCCTTATTACTCAAGAAGAAATTAGCAGGCAGATTTGATAATTCCACGTCCAACGATCGGCTTTATAAAGTACTAGCTTTTAACCGCGAATTCGTACGCATGATAATAGATTGGAATTTATAGTATCAATGGCTTTATCTTTTGTTACTCCTGCGCATGCATGAATTTTCAACGCCAATTGGGCAACACAAATGTATGAATTTTCTACGCCTGCTGGGGTAACGCAATATAGATTATAAATTTTTAATTTCCTTTATTCTGTTTTATTTTAATTCAAAAGTACTTCAGAATGAATTCGAAATATCGATTAATTCACAATATTTAATTTTGAATGTATCGAACACTAAGAAAATAAACAGAATCGTTTGAAATAATAGTCAAAATCATGTTAAACCTAATCTCATTGGCGCAAAAAAAAAAAAAAAAAAAAAAAAAAACTGAAGCTTTGCTCATTTGGCGATTTTTGGCGGGAAAGTTAGTTTTTTACTAATAAACAATTAACCACTCAATTAAACGGAATAATTAGTAGCCTATGTCCTATTCCAGACTATAATCTATATCTCAGCTAAATTTCATCCAATTTTGTTCAGCCGTTCTGGCGTGATTGATTAACAAACATCCATCCATCCAAACTTTCACATTTATATAGTAGTATAGATTTCGCAAGATCATACATGTAGCATAATGCAATTTATATATATATATATATATTAGATCTTAGAATTAAGATAAGTGTAGCATTTTTCTATATAAGGCAGCTTGCTCATAAAGTTGATCTCCTTAATCTTCCTTCATTTTTCCATTCCAGCGCCAGAAATAGAAATTATTTTTAGGATTCTTACATTAGAAAGTCAATGGCTTATATTTAAGACTAGATCTGAATTATATTTTAGACAAATTTTAATGGTTAAAGAATATTCTTGAATATTATTTAATTCTGAAAATAATGAATATATAACTCGTATAAAACATGCAGATTTTTCATTATTTTCTTCAAAGTAACATAGCATTCAAAGCCTTCTGTTAAAGTGGAAAAGTCTTCATATTCTATTCGCAATATAACAAAGCTGAACACAAAATGCATAAATCATGATACAAAACATAGAGATAATATACCAGAAATATGTAAAAGGAAAAAAACTTTCGTAGGTTTATTTTGTTTAAATTTCTGCATTTTCCTGAGATAGCTTTGGAAATTATTCTCTAAAGAATAAGATTTGTACATCATCTTAAAATTCAGCAAATTATCTATTCAATAATACCAGAATTATGACCGAGCTATTTTTCATTTAATTTTTAATTACGCACATGATAAAATGCCCATAAATCAATATATATAATACTTTCATTATATAGAGTCATATTGTGCCCACAAATAAAATTAATAACTAAAAATTTATATAATTGTTTTCTTGACGTGAAAAGCAGCACGAAAGAAAAACAAATGGAAT
This sequence comes from Argiope aurantia, assembly GCA_026543865.1. NCBI lineage: Eukaryota > Metazoa > Arthropoda > Arachnida > Araneae > Araneidae > Argiope > Argiope aurantia. The sequence continues at coordinate 47,566 of JAPMOR010057335.1, forward strand.
AAATAGAAATATATGCAATAGTTTCAATCTTGAACTCTGGCTATGAACCCTGTAAAATAATTTTCGTAATTATAAAAGGGGTTTATTTATTTACGTAGCAAAAGAAGAAGAAAAAAATCGAGTCAAGCAAAAGACCTCTTCTTGTTTAAGGTTTTTGTCCAAAATTTAAACAAAAATAATCAAATCTATAGTTTTTGTTTTATTTTTTAATATTCTGTTTTCAAAAAAACGCGGGTTGTTTTCGGTCAGACTCCATAATTTTTAACCGTGAGCTGAATGCGAGGGCGACACTTGAACTGATGCCCTACTCTTCCAACTTCCGTGCCACACTGAGGGAAAACGTCATTCTCACCGTCATGCTCCAGATCCACATAACAGAAGATCTCTGAAAGGGATTTTGCCAGAAATTTCCCGCAGTCGCTCTGAGACCGGGTGTTGGGGGTAAGATATTAATACTTATCTTGCGCGATCGAAATAAAAATAATTATTGCTTTTATGTCATTTTTTGAAATAGATATATGAAGAGGCGAAAAAAATGTCTTGTCTTAAGCGTTATATGTATTTACTAAAATATTGAAGAAGACCGGGAGCGAAAAAATTGTATTAGGCCTCAGGCGCTTGTTACCTTCCCTAAGTCGCTGCCGTTCCGCCATCAATATCCAGACTTAAATAAAATTTAATCTATAATTTTTAAATAAAAACTTCTCCCGGGGAGGAGGCAGCTCAGAAATGAGGAAGAGACGTTTCCGGTATGGTTGTTGATTCTCCCCACTCGGGTTGGTATAGAAATTATGGGTTTCAGCTACTTCCTATCGATGACGGGACATACTTCCCAAGGGAAGGGTTGTTCCGTGGCTGGTGATGGCCTTTAGGACTCAGCCATAGTTTCCGCCAGTGTTGCTGTCGTGGAGGTCATTTCAATCAGAAATATCCATGTGCCTTCAGGTGGGTCGAAGTAGCCAGTTAAGGTTTCATATAACGGTAACATGTCTAATCTCATTCCTCTTGTTTAGTGTTTTTATGCAATAATATGTTGTCTTGCATACGGGGGGGGGGGTATACAGCCAGTCTTCCCAATGGCGGATTTTTTTTTTTACTGAGCACAAATTAAAAAAAAAAATATTACATATCAAATATTCCTCGCATAGTTCATTCCATATCTATCACATATAAACAAACTGATAAATAATTACAAGAATGCTTTAAGCATGATGATGTTTATAGTATGATATATTTAATGAAAATTTCACATGCATTTTGAAAAAATCTCCAAAACACTCTACAAGGCAGATCGTTCGTTCTACGTAGGGTTACCAAATGTGTCGAGTAGTTCACTTCTTTGTTTGTAGGTACTCGTCGAGAAAGATTTTTTTAAAAATTTTAAATAGATTTTTAAAAAATCCATCAAATTGTTAGTTATTTTTTCCCTCGGTAATTGGCATATTACAGTACACACCAACTATTTCTATATCACTTTTAAAAAAAGAAAACAAAATATTCTGTGATACCAAAATTATTTACTTTTATATAAATATATTTATATAATATTAATTTAAAAGGAAATAATAATTTTAATCACTAACTAAAATATTTATTTCTCTAATATAATTTATATAAAAGCTTTTTATAATAATAAAACATTTATAATTTTCTCTCTAATTTTAATATTTTTTCAAAATATTTTTAAATATATTTTACTGCAATGCTTCTTATTGTTTTGGCAATTGGCTTTACATTCAAGCACATTTCAATGGTATTAAATATATTTTTTGTAATTATATTATCGCTTCACTATAGTTAACGACAAATTTTAAAAATAAAATAAAGATATATTAATCGTTCCAAAAATATTATCCTGCTACTGTGCTTCAAAGTTTCAATTTTTTTTTTTTTTTTTTTTTTCTTTGGCCGGCATAAAACATATTGAGTCATATTTTCGAGATTGAATTATTTGACAGCTGAATGCTTTCTCAACTCAACGTATCTAAGAATGGCGGGAATAACAACAATAACAAAATGAAATCTTTCAACCTATGACTGAATCGAAAATTTCAAACAGACCAATCACCTCATCTTACTTAATGGCGTCAAATTTTTTTTATCTGCTTGCACACAACGGACTCATTCGGAAAACATCTATCTTGCGTATGAAGGGAAAAAAAAGAGAGAGAAAGAGAAAGTGTTTACAGTTTTCGAACAATAGAAATTGACGAAAAATATCAAATCCAAATCAAGAATCTACAAAAATTTCAAAACTGTACTTGACAGAAAAAAAAAAAAAGCGAATTATATATCAATCACAATTAGAAATATCATTTTGAAAAATATTTACA
>JAPMOR010057335.1:49998-72308 GCA_026543865.1 Argiope aurantia
GATCCCCGTCTTGAAATCCGAAAATATTTTTTTTAAAAGCTAACAGAAAGAAGAAACAAATTTCGACAAAAATTGATTTTTATTAAACATTGTTATAATTTTTAATGGTATAATGGAATTGCAGTATTTCAAAATAGTAGCAAAAAAAATGATCGAAAAAATTACGTTTCGTTTGGTTATAGCTAGAATATAATAAACGTAAAATTCTTTTTCATTGCAGCATTTTTTTTATTGTATTGTATTTGCCAAGTACAAAAAAAAAAAAAAAAAAAATCTTGGCGAGTTGGAAGGCAGAGGTAGATTCCTTTACATCGATCTAGCAACATAAATTATTGATGTTAAAAAAAGTCAATATTAGAATCATTGAAAATCACTTTTTAACTCCTAACTTCTAAGATATTGCAATTATAGAAAAGCTTTAAATAGGTACTAAAGCTATTCGTCTTTGAGGCGCTAATTTGACTAACTAGATTTATTATTCTATCCTCAATATTAAGAAAGCCATAGCGAAATGAAAATTTCAATCCCCTATTATTTTCAACCCCTTTGACCTAGAGTTGTCAGTTACGAACTCGTCCGAAATTTTTACATTTCTAACAACATATTCCAAGCCAGTTAAATTCTAAACTCAAAATTATTCAATGTATTCGCTTCACAAGATAACATAGGAAAAGCATCTTATAATGAGAACCATTGCAATAGGTAGATTTCCTATTGGATACCTAAAAATCAAAACTTCGAAAGGATATATTGATTTCCTTTCAGAGATATATTACAATTCTTTTTTTAAATATATATATTGTATTCAGAAATAAAATTTTAGAGCTGTATGTCCTTTTTTGTTATATCGCTCTTTCGTAGTGATGAAATTTGATCTAATATTTAAAAATCAAACCTTAATTTTTTTTAAACCCAATTATTTAAACCCCTAGCGAAAATATAGCTGATGATAGTGTTATACGGTGATATTTGCCTTGTAACCTTAGTACGATTTGAATTGATTCCATTTTAAGCAGACTCTCATTATGTCATTTAAAGGTCCTTTAAAAATGCAAGGTTTGCTTCTCTTCCTCTTTTAAACTTCCAAAAATAGTGATATTTTTATTTTAATTTGATCTGCATTTAATTAAATTTTAAACAACACATATTGCGAAAATTGATATAATGAAACGTTTAATAATTCTGTCCTGGTCCACAGGCATTTTGCTATTTTTGCAAAATGAAATCAAATTATTCCGTGGAAAAACCAGCGCGAGTGGTCTCCTGAAAACTTTCTCACAAACTCTCTAATAAAGATGTTATCCGAGTGAACGCTTTGCATGGCATTGGCGTACAAAAGTTACAAAATATTAACTTTTGGGGTAAATTTAGCATTTTTACAAAATTTATAGTGAGTTATTTGGCGATAATCCTAGGTATGCGGTTAAAAGCATTCAAAAATCGAATTTGGGTTTCAGACGCCTTCTTCCCAACCGATTGAAACAAAAATTTGATTCAGAATTACAGTTGTAGTCATAGAATTCTATACCAAATTTGATATATTTAAGTCATTGCATTTTTGAGTTATCGCGTTTACATGTTTCTAAAAGTACAGACCGATAAATAGTCAACTCCTTGATGGATTTCGGTCAAAATTTGTTAAGTGCCTACAATAAAGATATTAAATTTGTGTACCGAATTTTATCCATCTAGTTCTCTTCGTTTTATGTTTACCGTGTTAACTTATTTTGGAACATCCAGGCAGGTAAACTCCTCCCTTCTAATAGATTTTGCTCAAAACTTGATAGAAATCGACAAATTTGGTTTTAAACTTGAATACTAAATTTCATCTGTCTAGCTCAACGCTTTTTTTTTAAAGTTATATTTGTCACAGATAGAGAGCAGGCGTCCTGGCATAGGGGTAGAGCGTCTTCCCCGTAATCTGGGCGTCCTGGGAATAGTTGTTCTTCATCTGTTCTATCCGTGAGATAAGTGAATGTGCCCCACCTGTAAAAAGGGGTTGTGCAAACGTATGTGAGACGTGAGAAGCTAAGACGTACTCTTGACCCTAGTCGGTGCTATTAAAACAAGAGACTTACCTTGGCTTAAAATCGCTCACTTAGTCAGCGAGCTTGTCCATGGCAAGTGCCATTATGAACAACAGACAGAGAGTGGGCATTTTCTAAAAATGTGTTTTCCGACCTCAGGGAGGTCTAAAACGTAGAGATTCGTCAAAATCTTGAATTCGAATTTTTTTAAGATTACAGTACTTTCTGTACACTTCGCATATAAAAAGGTAAAGAAAGTTTTTTTTTAAAAAAATTTATGAATCATACGGATATGGATATATTATATTAATACTGAACAAAGACATAAAGCAAGAATAATTTGCTATCAAAGTCTTTTGTAGCTTCTGTAATCGTTTTCCAAGACAGATAACAGCTGCTAGTATTTCGTTGTAGAATGGAACCGTTTTCGGATACAAAAGGAACAATAAAAGAACATGATTTATTCGTTTTAAATAGTCTATAATGCTGACAAATAAAGTTGTTGTTTTTTTTTCAGTGTCGAAATTAAACTGTGAAATTTTCTGAATTGGTGATTGCGGAAACCATTTAAATCGAAAAATCTTTTGAAAACCTTGGTTGCATAAACGATTTTATTACAATACATTACTCAAAAGTTCCGCCTATTTTCCTGCTGTCTGCTTTCATATTCGAAAACCTTCCTCACTTTTGCACATGCGGTAATCGACTTGATTTCATCAAAATAGAAGTGAGATGAAAAAAGAGGGAAAGGATATATTAATTTTTTTTCGAATTTGAACTAAATATTACTTTTATAAAAAAAATATTAAAATCAGAAATGAATATTTAAAAGAAATGTGCTACTAACAAAAAAAAGCATTATTCTTGCTCCCAGAGTACCTCTCAGCGACGTAAAATCATCTAAAAATGGAAATAATGAATATATGAAACGTACAATAACATCTTAGTGCTAGGAGTTATATATCGTAGATAACGATACTCCCGTGCCAATTTTAAAGGGTGCTTCGAACTCGAAATGCGTTAATGAATTTTAATAATTTGCTAAGAGTAGTAATAAGATGTTCTTTTTACGTTCCTAGCCGAATCAAAATTTAAAAACTTTTGATACGTTAAGCCAATAACAATACCAAAAAAAAAAGTTTCCTCGCTTTCTGCGGGTTTTTTTTTTTTTTTTTGAGAAAAAAAAATTTCGAATTCATTTGAAAAAGAATTAATTAAAAAATTGATTAAAACTGGTCATTTCAACAGTTTTTGTTTTAAATTAGCGATAAATATTCCAATTATTACTCCAAAAATTTTGGAAAAGTTAGATAGATTAAAATGTTTTGATGCAAGAATTTTAGCTTTAACTAAAATTTGTTCCAGAAAACTGATTATTTTTTAAAAATTCCTTAGAAATCAGCAAATTATGCTAGACATATAAAATTTATATTATGGAAAGATACTGGCTTCTTATCCGAAGGTGCAACAATTTCTTCTTTTTCTTATAGTTTCACAGAAGAATAGAAACAGAATTTGAAAAAACATAAATTATTGAAAGGGAGGAATATTAATAATATTAAATTGGAATATTAACAATAATAAAGGGGGAATAGTTAAATATTTATTATTAGCACGATAAAAATATAAAATACTTTGCTTTAACATTATTCCGATTAATTTCAAACGTACGATTAGAGATATCCTCTAATAATAATGAAGATGAATGCGTGTGCCTGTGTAATTACGGCTCTCACTAGGGCAGATCGTTTGACTTACAACTTCTACACTTGGCGTACTTTGGCGTATTTGGATGTACTTTGAAGGGAGAAAATGTATACTTCGGAGTATTTTTTAAAAATTTTAATCAATTTAAAATTAATCAAGTTTTTGGCATTTTTTCATGATAACTCCCCAAAATTTTTTTCACAAAACTAGTTTTTACAGTGTTTTAAAATTTCTAAAAATTGGCTTTTTTATTGACACCAATTTAAATTTTTTCCTGAATATTTACAATCAAAATTTTTTTTTGCATAATATATAGCAATTAGTTTCATTGTTAAATTGAAATTCAAATCGTTTTTATCATTTCATCAAATATTTAATCGTATCATTTTCTTCCATTTTTGAAAGCTAAGATTCTATTTAATACAGGTATAGTTTACATGAAGAATAATAAAATAAAGTTACAGTAGTTAGAAGATAAATTATCCTGACAAAAAGTTTGAAGATAAATTTTCCTGAAAATTATATTTTTAATAGCTCTATGAATCCATGATACTTTTCCCTACTATACAATGAACAGAACATTGAAAGATAATTAAAATAACATGACTTTGATTTCAATCATAAACTAATGCATTAAAATACTTTCTTGAAGGAATTATGGACATAAAATGATGCATTAAAAATTTAATTAAAAATAAACACAGCCAATATTCTCGACGAGCAAATTGCTGATCAAAGTCGGTTAGTTTTCAGAATTATTCAAAGCTCAAATCATAATTTAATAAGCTTCCGATTTCCGAACAATCTTTTAATTTATATAAGCCTGTTTTATTTACTGTATTTGAAATGAATCATTTAAACAATTTACTTTATTTTTGACAGTGCGACAAAAACCAAAACACAGTTCATAGTACTACTTTTGGCCGTTATTGCGTTATTCGATACCTATTTCAAACCCCCCGTCTGCTGTTTCTAGTTTCATATCCAAACGGAGAAAAACAAATTGTATTCAAATGGCATTATATTTCTCGGTATGTTTCATATCGCTTTTAATTGTTAACATGTGTATAGCCCAAATATTTCCAAAATCAGCAGAAGTGTTCCTGATTCCATTTTCTTTCATATACATGCAAACACAGTGTTTTGTATTGAATATCAAATCCAGCATGCAATTTGGATCCCTTCATGTCTTCTCATCGGATGGGTCATCATTGGGTTCAAATTTTGATATGCTATTTACACATTAATGCCAAAATTACACATAATATATCATGTATTATGCTTTTGCTCTTTTTAATTATCGTGTTCTCGTGCACACAAACAAACAAAGGAATTAGCATTGGTAGATTTAATACAGAAATACAATTAAAAAAAACAAAATCTAATACCCAAATTTCAATAAATTTGCTTCAGCGGTGGACAAACTGCGGCCCACTTTGGAACTCTATTGGACTTTCCATAGTTTAGGAAGTGAAACTGAAATCGTTTTCACTGTTAATATTAATTTTTCATTCTGGCCTTCCCACCCCCTTTTTTTTTATTGTTGATGATCAAGGTATAAAGGTTCGGTTTATTTTTTCATGCAGAGTGAATTTCAGTATACTGCACAAATGTAACAATTTTTTTAAACTTTTATTATATTGACGATTTTGAAACTTAGCTACAGAATCAAGCAAAAGCGAAAAATTTTTTAAAGGTGTCTATTTTTTAAAAGCTCTTCCCTACTATAGAATTGTATGTATAAGGTATTAGCATAACATAAGGGATGTGCATCGAATAATGAATAGAATGTGAGGATTTTAAAATAGTAAATGTTACATATCTAATAAAATTTAAAATTTAAAATATTTTGCTGAGGAGAACGTTAAAACCAGATTACACAAAATATTTAAATGAAATTTTCATCGATCATTATTTCTGATGAACCATAAAAAAAAAAAAAAAAGATGAATGCGTGGGTTGGTGTTCTACTAGACATATTATTTAACTTAAAATTTCCGAATTTGACGTTGATGTACTTCAGACATTAAAAATAGATTCCTCGAGGCAATTTTTTTTTAAAAAAATTAATGAGTTATAATTATGCGAGATTGTGGCATTTCTCCTCCATAACTTAAGAAAATATTATTGCATTTAATTTTTACACAATTATAAAATTAAAAAATCCATAATTTAGATGTTAAACCTGTGTACCAAATTTTATTTACATAGCTCTTTGCATTTTAGAGTTATCGAGCTCCCTTGTAATCGAACAGCCAGACTGACAGACTTCTTGTGAGTGTATTTCATTAAAAATTTTGTATGTCCCTATACCGAATTTCATCCATTTAGCTCACAGCATTTTAGAGTAATCGTGTTCAGACAAACAGAGATAACGCCAAAAATGTATGTTTGGAACTCGGAGAAATCTGAAACGTAAAGATTTATTAAAATCACAAGCTTCGGATTTTTTGACGTTCCTCCTATATACGTCTTATATGGGAAAGTAAAAATTCAGCGAAATTTCGATGCTTTTCCATTATAGTATAAAAATGATTTTTACACTACCTGAAATTCAAAAAATTATCTTCTCAATCATATCAATTTAGATGTCGTACATTTTTATTTTGTCTACTTTTAATTAATTTAATATATATATATATAGTCAAGTATACTTAACAACAATATATTCCATCGTTTTTAAGAAACTTTAATTATTTTCGCGCTACTATAAATATTTCATCCTGGATTTTTCTTCTATTATTGTTCAAGGTGTGAAGATTTGGTTTATTTTTCCATCTTGAATAGATTTCTACTTCAACTTTCAATAGTATTTTTTAAACAGAAACAAACAATGATGAAAAAAATTAAACTCCCACCCCCCGCTTTTATAAACTACTGTTCTTTCCTATAATATAATCGGAAAAACAAAAATATATTGCCGCTCTTTAAGCTTGGAAATTGCTTTTTTACGGCAGAACACTAAATATTTTGCCGAATCAGAGAAATGTTTATTACATAATCTGCAGCACTATTACTTGAATTATGAAGCCATATTCTGTAATACACACAAAACTTCTATGTTGAATGATTCTACTTTCTATCCATATATTTTTTATGAGAATTTTTTTCTTCAACAAGAAAGTTATTGATTTGGCTGAAGTATGACTGCATACAGTTTCAAACTAAAATCCAAATTTTAAATAATGCGAGAATGAATTATGACAATAATAATCAAAATTTGAAAGGTTTTATTGAAATTTTCAGCAATTATTAATTCTAGTGAATTAGCTGGTGGCCAAATTGGCTAAATTTATGCATAGCTTCTTTTGCGTTAAATATCGTAGCATATTGAAAAAGCAAAAATCGAGTATGCATTTTGTACCGCTTCCTTTTGAACAACTATGTCCAAAATTTGAACCCAATAATAATTTTAATGTCAAAATTACTAAAATTATTATCACAATTTATTTATTCTTAACAATTTTTACGTCTATTTTATTTTTTGAATAAATGTGATCGTATAGACTGGATAAAAAATCAATTCTTGTCTTGCTTGGTTCAAAATTAAATGAAAATCTACAAGCCTGATGATAAAAAGAAGAAAAGAAAATAGTTAAATTTATCAGTCTAGCTCGTTGCGCCTGTTGAGGGACAAAATTGGGACAGTTTATAGAGAATTGATTCTGACAAGTGATTTCTCATGCACATGAATTAGTGACATTAAAGCCGGGGGGAGGGGGAAAAAAAGGTCTTAGAGTTAGTTTGTTAAAGTCTAAGGGGTGTCTTAGTTGTTATTCTAAATGATTTTAGGGGCACCTTGAGATTTTAGTGTGTTTATGCACTCTGCCCATGGGATCACTTATTTTCGCTACCCCACTGACTTGGACGACCAGATAGGCAGACTTCCCATTGACTCATTTTATCCAAGATTTGACAAAAATCTACAATTTTGTTATGAAGATCACAAGCCAGATTTTATCCATTTAGAAAATGGCATTGTTATCAATGATCAAAGGAAGTGTGAATGCCCGGGGCGACAGTTTTAGAGGGAGCGAGGGGGGGGGGCATTAGAACACTTACGCCAATCTATTAAAAAAAATATTACGTGGGATAGAGAAAATAATGTCATGTCCCATTCACTACTCACCCTGGCCACGCCACTACTTTCAGTCTGCTGTATTTCCGAGTTATCATTTAGAGGGCCCGTTAAAATCTTCCCGCTTCGAAGAGGATGTCCATTCGAAGTATTGGCCAGTAATATGAATGGACTGCTATAAAGATAGTAGTCGGCCACAGCAAATACTCTCCATATGCTTCATTCAATGATAGTGGGGTGGTGGGCTATACACAAGAAGAAGACCTCCCCCCACCACTCGCACCCCCCACCAACAAAAAGCTTTGAAAAATAGTTTTTTTTTTTCTTCTTTTCTTTCTTTTTTTTTTCTAAATAAGAGAGGTAGAAATTTACCAAATTATCCCGAGATGGAATTTCTTGATGACAGTAACATATTCTACATATTTCGGATGTTATTAATATTGTATACAAACAATTATAATTTAGTAAAAAGTATTTTATAATTGAGATATTTTATAATGAGCTATAAATGTTGATTTCATACAAGTTCTAATGGTTACATTTTTGTTGATAATTTCTTTTTAATTATAGGTATTCTGATTATTACTTATTCCCCAAGAATGTTTTGACGGTGTATAGTAAAAGATAGTAATGCACAAGGCGATGTATAGTTAATTTTCTGCTTTTATATAAATACATTTTTATAAATTCGCATAAACTATTTTTTAAATTTAATAATAATAATTTCGTACTTATAAAAATCATGCAATCGAATTTAATCAAAATAACCTAAAGTATTATTTAAGCATTTCGAACATTAATGACATTTTTGATTAATTACCGTTTGTAGGTTTTATATTTTATATTTTATAGTTCTAGAAAAATGTTGCGCTTTAGAATGAAAAGTATAAATCCGATCCTTAAAAAATGCCCGATTAAATATTATTTAAATTAGTGTAACATTTACATTTTTTTATTGTTTTGTTTAAAATTAAATTTTAACTGTGCATTTTTTAAGAGTGCTATACATAAATAATTTTTTTGAAAATGAACCTCAATTAAATATTTTCTGACTTTAGTTTGTTAAAATTTGCTATTTAAAGTCACATTTATAAAATTAAATTAATGTGTATGAAAAAACTCTTTGTAAAAAATGGGGAAGAGAAAAGAGCCCTAAAACTTAGATTATCTAAAGATGCCCAGAAAGTTTAATTCGAGTCTAAATATGTAATAGAAATTTAATTTTCAAAAATTGTCTTTTAAATTTAACCAATTTAATATTGATGTGAATTTTTCCTGAATTTTAGCAATTTCTTTCTTTCTTTTCTTTTCTTTTTTTTTTTTTTTTTTTTTTTTTTTTTTTGCTTAATATTCAGCAGTCCAGAAATTTAAACCTTTTTCATCGTTTCATCAAATATTTAATCGCTTGATTTTTTTTCCCACTGCTGAAAGCTAAAGAAAGCGGATTCTGTTTAATATTTATATAGTTTCCAAGACAAATAATAAAGTGAAGTTCCAGAACCGGGACATTTAGCATATATATGAACTGAATATTTATGTTTTTAATAATGGTATGATGTTATGGGACAATTTCCATTAGAAAGGTCCATGCATATGTAAGCAAAGCTTAAGTATAATAATTAACATAACACGGTGTTATTGTCAAACAGTTTGGCTGAATCACGTTCATAAAGTTATATCTGAAATCAAATATAACCAATATTCATAACGAACCACCTGGTCGCCTGAGGTGACTAGTAAAAATATAAAGCTATTTCATTTTTATCTGTCCTTTTCCTATTTTGTCCTATCTAATTTTATATTATATAGAAACCATTAAAACTTAATTTTTCACTTTTGAACAAAAATTATCTTCATTGAATTTGTTATTTTAATTTAATACTTTATTTTGAAAATTAGATATTTAATAAATTACTATTTTTTTAAATAGTTCTAAACATAGAAGACAAAAAAAACATTATATTTATCTTTTTAACATTTTTTTCCCTATTCGTTGAGCAACTTTCCTTTTACATTAAACTTTGAATGGTTACTGTTTATTTACAGTTGAATAATAAAAGAAAATCATAAAATGCACATTTTTCTTCACTTAATTTTAAAAAATGTTGAGTTATTTTTGTGGACAGGAAGACTTATTTAATTTATTATTTTGATAAGTGAAAACAATTTCTCTTGCGCAAGCAAGACACAAATCTATTCGAAGAATTAAAAGAAAATTAACATTAAAATTTCTAATATCTCGCCAAGAGCGAATATGAAGTGTTATAGCATACTGAAATAGACGATTTCCTTCCAATGAACAACCGCGCATCCATTGTCATGACGTCACGTTTGACCAATGGTAAACTTTACTACTCTACAGGTGTTTGCTACCTTTTGATGTGAATGGCGCTAAAATGATTCTACACACATTGTTGTGATTTCCAAAGAATTTGTAAAATCTTGGTTTTGTTTCATGTAAGAAGTCTATTATGAGTGCTTATCGTTTTTTGCCCTTTAGTAGTGAGGATATTTCAAAACTGATACCATTTCAAAGCAGTAATTCTGGAGAAAGCTGTGCAATTATAGGAGACAACAGTTCGTAAATCTATTTTTTTATTAATTATTGTATTATTGTTTTATCCGATTAAATAATAAAAAATATAGTTAACTTATAAATTTTTATACCGCAGACTCTGATTTCTTAGAACAATTGATTACATATTTATCATACTGATGTAAATTATATTTCTTTTATTGTTGACATTGTAAATTTATGAGTGTAAGTTACCTAAAATCGAATATCCTAGCCAAAAAATCTTATTATTTACAATATAGTTGTTATATAATAAAGAAACTGATTAAATATCTAATCACCATCTTATGGGAAATTCAGAATTTAATGCCGAATAGTTTTTCAAAATGTTTATTTTATCAAAAATAACTTTAATTTATAATTTTTGAAAAATAGACAATTTCCAATTAGTAATTTAAAATACAATTGTAAACTAATACAGTGTAATTTGGAGTATTTAATTTAGTTTATAATAAAATTAATTTTTAATTTTGCAAGTGCAGAAGATTTAAAGATGAGGGTACAATTTTAAATGTCTATATTTATCTATACATTAAAATTAAAAGATTTGAGATGTACTAAAGAGTTTTGAATCACAGATTTTTATCTGATTTCTGTTATGTAATTTTTATTTTAGAAAAATTTGATTGCTCTAAAAACTTTGGTGCAAAGTAACTGTTTCAAGAAACAGAATTTTATTTGTGTTTGTTTCCAATTTACTTAAATAATAAAGATCATCTAATATTGTAGTTCACTTAATGTTACAATTTTCAGTTTTGCAAAATTGTATGTTGTATAGTACAGGTCTTCTTAAATCTTTTAATCTTTTTTTGGAAAGCAATAAATTTTTATTACTCCAGTTTCAATTTTTGTTACTGTTTTTAAAATTGGGAAACAAATATAAAAATGAAACATGAGCATATTATCAAAAGAGCATATTATGTAAGGAGATAAAAATGAATATAATTGAACAAATATAATAAAATTCTTTAAGCCAAAATTATTTTATTAACTGTTTTATTTCAAATTTGGAAAAATATGAAATGAATACTGTTAGAGGGTTTATGTGATTCTTCCCTTGTGTTCTAAGTGATGATACATTTAAAAAAGCTCTTATATTATGCAACATGCAGCTGTTTGTTAAAACTGAATAGTATCAGATGGTTATTATTTTTTCTTTTTGATATTCTAATTTTTCCAATTATTTACTTTTATGATATTTGGAATTGAAATTGGTACTGAAATTATTTATATAGGTATATATAAATAATATTAATGATATATATATAAATAATTAATATTATATAAGTATTGAAATTTGGTATAGGCCCAAAGGTACTGAAATTACATTTCCTGTATCACATTTTGGAACTTTTAAATTACATTTAAATAATACATAGATGTTATAATTTAATGAAAAAATTACACTGGATCTATAAACATCTGAAAGGTTTATATATCTTAATTAACCAAAACAGCAATATATTCTTAAACTGAAGGTGTCATCATATTAGAGAATAAAGAAGATTTAGCTGTTAAATAGTTAAAAGATTCTTTCATAAATCTTTGATAGCATGAAAAAAATAGGTAATATTTTAAATTTTTGGAATGAATAGTTGTTATTTATTTCCCATTGCTGTAATTATCACTACCGTAACAGTTTTTCTGTTTTAACTGATAATAAATCATCTTGATCATTAAAAATTTGTTATTGGCATATATAGCTGGTGCTGAAAATAAAGTAGTATTTTTGCCTTTTCTCCTTTTTTTTTTTTTTTTTTTGCCTTACCTAATCATATTTATCTTTAAAAAACTAAAATTATTGTATAAAAAATCATCAAAAATTTCTGTACTGTAATATTTGTATGTTCCATTTCTTTATCATTTTATCACTAGTTAATAATGCTAGAAATGTGTGTATGAAGTTGTTAATGATTGAATTAATAAATTTTAACATTTTTTTTCTGAAAGGGTCACAATAAAAAAAAAATATTTTAATTTTGACATACAAATATTTTATTAAAATTCAGACATCCAGATATAAAATATCAAGATTGCAGAGATATATCAAAGGATGGGCAAGTGAGGAAGGATATAAATTTCTCTGACTCCAATCTTTAAGGGTACTCATAAGACAATATTTTGGAATTTATTATTTTTTTAAAAACTTTTTTTATTTATCTTGATTTGTTTCATGTTTTTAAAGGGGGAATTTGGTTATTAATTGTTCTTTCATTTTCTGAAGAAGTTAATTAAAAGTTTTAAGTTTTAAAAATGTATGCATTTATGTGTTTTTTATGATACATATCATAATTGAGATTGACTGTGGAGCAAAAAAGTATAGATACTTTGGTTGCCAGTCTTAGAAAACATTTAATCTGTTTTTTGAAATAAAATAAGAAAAGAGGCAAACAAAATAATACCATCCTTCCAGCTTCAGCAATTTTTGCAAAGGCATTGGTGATGATTGAGTGCTATAACATAATATTATACTTTGGGCAACTTGTATACTCAGAATTGTATTACAATACACTATTATAATGTTTTCAAGATTTGCTATTAATTAAAAAATTTTTTATTCTATTCATATCATCTTAATGTGTGTTTTTTTTTCCGGAAGGAAACTGAATTTAACATTTCACAAAAAAATATTAGAATAAGTAATAAATTGAAGGTTAAAAAGCCAAAAATACTTAAAATAAAAAAAAATCTTTTTGCATATTAATAGTGAATGAGAGTAGCAGAAGACTATAACTTAATATTAAGCCCTGGATGCCAAGATAGAAGATATAGATACAGCTGGTACTAGTCTTGGAAGATACCATTTGAACAAAACATTAATACACTTATATTTCTTTTTGAAATTAAAATTGTGAGTTAATGAACAAAAAAAAAATACTATGACTGCACATGGTTTTGATTAACCAATAATTATAACTGAAGTGAGAGAAAGGGAAATTCATACTATAGTAGAGATTCCATTTTTCTTGTTACGATACTGCCTGATATCTTGTGACGAATTACTTCTGCCATACTTAAGCATTCTTTGAAGCTGAAAGATGATTTTAGTACAGAAATCTAATGTGCATAGGTAACTTTTGATAACTTGTCAGCCTAGTTGATCAGCAGTCATATTCTACATACACTGTAGTTTCTTTTAACCCAAAAGGCATGAAATGTGGTAGATGATCATCACTTCCTGTTGTACATGATATCCTGGATATTAAAAGAAATTAACTGAAGCTAATTATATTTATATTTCAATATTTATGTTTACTTATAAATGTAAGGCAGATTTCCATGCAAACTTTGTTTTAATACAAAACAATCTGAGTCTGAGAATTTACCTTTCACTTTGCATTATAAATTTGTTGCATTTTCAGCTTTCATGAGACTGATTGTAGTTCTAAATATGAAGCCAAGCTTGCTTGACTTGGCTGATTTCTTTTTTGAATTTTCCCTTTGTAAAAGCAATACAAATTTTTGAAATAATTTTTGAATAAAATATAATAAAAATTTGCTTCTTTCAAACAAACAAAATGAAAAATGCTTTGTTCTGAAGGTAAAATGAAAAAAAAAGAAAGCATTTTATTGAAATACTACTATTTTTAAAACGCTATTATTATTACTTTCACTACTATTTCATTTTCGTTCTAATCCTGGGTCTGAAAGAGTGCTAGTTACATTTTTATCAGTTTGGAACTTTTTCTTCTAAAACATAAAGGCCACATTAGCCTTAAATCTGAATCTTGACTTTGTGACAGAAAGGAGTGATGTAAGTTATTATTCTTATTATTTTGCACCCGCATGTTTTGAGTGGTTTAGGAAAAATTGACGATGCCTGAAACATTATTATTTTATTATTATTATTTATTTGATTTTATTTTACCTTAAAAAATGCTCTACGGCTTTGTAAGGATGGCACCCTTTAAGATTATTAATAATTCACTTTCTGCTCTAATACCAAAGGATCATAGTTCTTCTATTGCATATTTGAGTTTATTGCATATTAAAAACTGCAAAGGTTTGAAGAACCTTAGAACCTTTTACGGAAATTTTATTAGAAAATGCAAGTTCATTTGTCTTCCCTTCCATCTGACCATGGCTGAAAATTGATGAAAATTTATCCCAGAAATAGACCTTATATAACTTCAACATATGATATAAAAAACTGGAATATGAAAGTTTATGCAATCCCAATATCATTTAAACAATATTTACATATTAAGAAATTGTTGATAAAGATCATTTTAATAGATAAAGGATTAACCAAAGTTCAATGATCTCAACATTCTATATATGCACTTGAGTTTAAAATCAAAATTTAAGAAGCCTAGTCTGAGCATTAAAAATTTATTGGTTTGGTATGACTGTCGATAGAAGGTGTTTTCCCTGTTTTTGCATGTCTTTATATAATATTAAGATAAAATCACATATATGCTATGTATGTTCTAGGATTTAACAGACATTGGTTTTAATGTATAAAGGATTACTATCCAAGTCCAGAATTAAGCTATATAAAACTCATAAATGGGGAAACTCATATGCTTGTTCCAAAACCAAATTTTCTTTATAAATTTAAATTTAACATATATATAAGGTGTTTATGTAAATAAAATTATGACAAACTGATATCATAAAATATTTAATTGTAGTTCACCTCCAAGAGAGCTGATGTTAATATTTTACATATAAATTTTATTTAGAAAAGTAATTTTTAAAAAGGATGTACAAATTCTAAAGCTTTTTAATGCATTCTAATTCTCAAGGTTTAACTGGCTTTGACTTGAATCAGTTGGACCAATTTGTTTTACAATGAGCCAAGTACATAACAACATTGGCCATATTGACATATTAGTGAATTTAAAAACATGAAGTAAAAATCATAAAAATAACATCCTGAAAGTAATCACTGATTTTACTCTGAAACAAATGAAAGCACAAAATTAAATAACCTTGAAAATATTGGAAGGAAAAAAAAAACCCTAAACAATGGCATCTATGTGACCTTTTTTATAATCCAGTCCTATTATTATTCCTTTATTCTGTTTAATAGTATAATAAGAGTGATACAAATTTCATTTAAGGGTTTCTAGTTAATAAAATAGTTGTTCTGTTTTTGTTTTATGATTATTATTATTTTATTTAAATCATTATTTTTACTCTGCTTTTCATCATCACCATCATTATTTTTTAAATTTGCAAATTAAAAGCATTAAACCAAATTTATTCTGTTGCAAAATTTCATTTTGCCTTATTTTCCATTTTTATAAATATGAAATGATTTTTACTTTCTTTTATGCGTAATATAGGGAAATTCTTTTTGGAAGAATTCTTCAGTTCTTCTGGGAGGTGTCTTATTTTGATGTTTTTGCAAAAGGAGTTGCTTGGATATCAGTTAAAAAAAGAATCAAACAGTCACACATTTTGGCTCTTCTTTAAAGAATCCATTCATATGATATTATTATGAAAATGTAATACATTGCTTCCTTGTGCACTTAATGACATAGTAAGGAAGATATATTTACAAATATTTTAACGGACTGTCCTTGGCGACAAAATGAAGATTATAGAAAATACAAGAATTATGACGATATTTCCATTAAGACTTGAGATCCTTATATATTTCTCGAATATTTGATCCTTACTATGGAGACTATAAAAATGTGAGAGAACTAAAGCGAGGATATCTAATCAATTCTCTCTTCATAGTGTTGAGCGCAGAACGAGCTTTCAGGTTGTATATTGAACTGTTTTCTATTTAACGATCTGCTGTTTGCGTGTGTGTTGTTAATTTTTGCAAGTTCTATAGATATGCGCACTTCAGCTTAGTTTTGTTATTTATGCTTTCTCGTGGAATGAAGCTTCGTTATCAAGCTTCTTGGACTTCTCATCGCACACCCACCGAACAATTTCTGTAGCAATATCTTCGAATGGGTAAATATTGGTTTTGCTTTTGATTCGCCCTTACTCTTCTTGTCACTCCCACCTGTTGACCGAAATTATCATATGCTGATTACCATTTCGGACCATTCTAAGACCCAACTTTTCATTGCAGAAATTTGTAAAATTCTTAATCCTGGGAATCTTCCACAATTGTTCAAACAATGAAACCTCGCTTAAAAAGAAAAACCAAATGTAAAAAATTATTCGTTTAACAAGCTTAGTTTCATATAACGAATGACGAAGAGACATGGTAAATTCACATGCTGGATTGGTTTGTTATCAGTCTGTGTTGAACCTTAGTTTGAAGAGAGTGTTTATATCTACATGGAAACAGTCCTGATCGGATAGCGTTGTCGAACGCGACTCCTAAGAGGTTTGAGCGAGTGTCTGTGGTGTCTTAATCGACAAGATTTTGCCCTTGGTCAGGATTATGGGACCATATGTGAATAGCAACGACATCGATGAACTGGTAGACATAGCTAAGATCGCCGAAGAGCTTATAGAGTCGCATTCTGTGTCACAGTAAAAAGCTGCGGAGGAGATTTGGTCAGAAGAGGAAGAAATAATAGATGCAGCTGAGCAACAACTTTCTAGAAAAATAAGAGATGCTGAAAGCTTGGGAAATTATTACATTGTATGTTGAGAAGTATCATCATGATAAACCAATAGCTATGATCGTTGCAAATGCGTTTAAAAAAAATACTGTGTCCCCTTTTCGTCTAATTTTGAAGCGCAGTCAAAGATAATTGTCTTCAAACAATTTTCTTGTAAAAAAAACATCGTTATAAATAAAAAATTACATTACTATTCATTTATTTGAGTATTTTTTCGGAATAGCGCGTGTTGTCCTAATTAGTATGGAGTCCTATAGAACAAGTTGTTTTGCTTTATGAGTAAGATTCGGGAATTAAATACGCTTGTTAAGCGAAATTCTGTATTTTTCATTTTGTTGTTGTCTTACTTGAGGATCAAAATATTACTTTCTTTAAATCTGTAAAATAATCATAAGAATGTAGTAGTTGTATTATTCTGTCTTTTCTTTTGGATAATAGATGGCGATGTCTGATTAGGTATGCATCCCATAGTGCATTGCGATTGTAATTATAAGGGGATGATATGCTTTTCTGTTAAGATGCGCGCGTTAATGTTTTATCTTTCGTATTTGTTTGTGTGAAATGTGATCATTAAAGAAATGTTCTCGAAAACATGGATCCTCTTGCTTCCACTGCACAGATCATAATGATCTTCATTCCACCTCAAGATCGTAATTAGTTGTTGTCGCAACCGTTAGTTATCGGTGTGCACTTACATTATATTTGCACCTTGATTGATCTTTCGATAATAATAATAATGGCTTCTCTAAAGTTAACGATCATATTCCTGGAATATAACTCAGTATTTCGAGAAATTATGCTAGAACTTATTTTTGATTCAGTCTTATTTTCGCAGAAACAAGGTTGGCGAAAATATCACTTCATTTTACATACAAATTTTAATTTTTAACTCTTTGATTTTAAGCATATTTGACTGACACTTCATTGCCTTTCATATATGTGTCTTGAGTTTGAGTTTCATTGCGTCACTACCATCTCCACAGAAGCTGATACAATAATTTCTGTATATTTCAAATGTACTATTAGGCTTTTATTTCATTGTTTCAAAGCTTGTTTGAATAAGAAATTCATTGACCGGGATCCGATGGAACAACCGAAGAATATTTTATGACGAGCTAGGCAGCAGAGCCTGAATTCATTCCAAATGTGTATAGCGCATGCGTGTAGCTCGTGATAGCAGGCATTCAAAACGTTCTATCAAGTGGAAATCGAGGGAAATCACCATGAGCTGCCGGTTTACCAGTCCCTCCTGATTTCAAATAGCATATCAAAACATCATAATCAGGCACTCCCATAACCAGTCTTTTTTCTTTTCGCATGTTACTTTTCCTTTGATTAAAGAATTTACTTAACTAAGCAGTGGAAGCACGAAAAATAGTTAGTAGAGCTCTCACTATGGTGGCTAAACGTCCTCTTTTTAAAAGATCAAGAGGCAACGATTCTCAAGTTTCGAAGAAGTGCAGCACTCAAGGAGTTGGTTAACGAGAGCTTGCAATTCGCATGTATTTCTTACGAGCAATACAGATGGTAGTTATTTTGAAGGAAACATCAATATAGGTTCTCTTTATACTTATTCATCCGTAATAAAATAAGGTTCAAAACCTTTCAAAATAGTATATTATGTTTTTTTATTATGTAAATTGTTTTTTAGAGTACGCGAAAGGCGTAGTAATTTTAGTTTTTATCCGAAGGAAATAGTTTTAAATTGTTCATTAAGCCGACGCATTATGACTTTTTCATTTCCTGCTGAGTATATAATTTTTGATTATATAATAAGAACATTAAAAAATTATTTAAAGATCACGTTTTAAAAGTTTAATGAATTAATGTTTTTCCCTGTTCGTTTTTAAGCCCATCGTGTAAGACAATTTATTCTGATGAATAATTTTTCAAGATAAATAGTTGTTTTGATACTTGGTATGTTGCCAGAATCATACGTATTAATACCGGGAACTCTGTCACAGCTTTTGCTTTTTAAAAACGATTTTTTTTAAAAGTAAGAAATTATTTTCCTAAACCAAGTGCATCATCCGGAAACTCTTATTATGTTGGTGAATCTTGCGAAAAGCTACCGTCTCTGTTGCATTATTAAATGCCTTATCATGTCTAAGAAGCATTCAAAATAATGAAGTTACGACTATAATCAAATTGCACGCTACGTAATTTTAAAGGCGTGGCTTCTGGATTAAAATAAGATGCACGATTGTTGCCAAGATGATTCATAGTTCTTAAAGTAGGTCATTTTGTGCGTACACCTACTTTTAATATCGAAAACGGACCGATAATATTTCACGCTCGCTAGTTGCTATGAGACTGCATAAATTAGTGGTTACCAAAATAAACACGTGGGGAAATTGCCAGTTTTATGTCTATTTCGTTAGAATTGTGCTAAGATTAGTGAGTGATTTCACTTCGAGGAAAAAAAAATCATCCCCCCTGAAAACAGTCATCTTCTCAGAATGACATTTTTAGACAGTGTTTTTATTATTTCGGTATGTCACGCTTAAATTCTTTAATGCCGTACGCTACCGTTTGTAAACAGTTTGATGAAACTGTTGAGAAGAATTTGCATGTTATTTTCTTTAATTTATGAATGTGATGCTTTAAACTTTATACTTTTAATTTATATCTAAAGATAAATAATAGAATCCTTAATTTTAAAAAAAATACACCCTCATAATAAAAATAGCAAAATACTAGTTTTAATTTTTATCTGCAAATAATGAAACATATTTCTTTAACTTAGATTTTCGAAATTTTATTAATGAAAGGAAAAATAGTGGTATAATGATCTACTTATTACGTAAAAACTATTAATTTAACTACTTTGAATAACTAAGAAAATATGATTTAAAATCATGAGCTTACTTCAAAATTATTAGGTGCAGTTTAAACAATGAATTGTACTAGATAGCACGGATAGAGTAAATCTTCAGATTTTTTCAATAATATTTGTATATCAGATTATGATTTTACCAGTTTCAAGGCGAATGGACTTTGCATATATTTGTTAGCAGTTAACGCCATCTGGTTTTGAAGAAACGTACTAAAATTGATAGTTATATTTATGTTCCGTTTTGAAGTAACACCTGAGTTATTTTTGGACGGACCTCATAATTTTGAACTCTGTCAGATTACTAGGGCACCTGAGTTGCTACCCCTTCTCCAAACTTCGGCACCACACCGGTGAAAGGAAATTTGATCTAAACGTATTTTAGCATGCACCAGACCCGCTTACACAGTGATTCGTTAATGGAATCAGGTTTCGAACCTTCTGACCCAGAAATCAAGACGTTACTACCAGACTTCATTGCCTCTAAAATTGCCTAATGTGCTTGGTCTGAAACTTTAACTTAAAATAGACTCAAGTGTTTATTTTGGATTTTATAAACTCTCAGATTTCTTGTAATAGACTGTCACATGATGAAATGAGGCTAAATTATAGTCAATGACTACTCTAAACAATATAGGGAAATTTATGAAGTGTATTATTACACCTAGAATTGACCCGATTAAGATTTTATTGCATTTAAAAGACTTCAGATTGTCGACTAGAGATGAGAATTTATTACTGGTTACGTGTGATTACCGGGGCCGCGTGGCTTAATATTGCAGCGTGTTGTTGTCTATGATATATCAAATGAACAATAATAAGAAAGCTACTTGGACTATTATTATGTCCAGTTAAATAGGTATAATATCAACGGTAATCATTCAGAAATAACATCAAAAACATGTATAATAAAAGGGGCATGAAAGGTATACATTTTTCAGAATTGCACGATTAAATTCTTGAATTATATTTTTGTGTAGAAAAAGTTTAAAAAGTAAGTGGCGTTTTTTCTTTAATAATATTTAATCTTATTTCTATGTTTGTACGTATAATAAGATCTGCTTTGCTTGTAAATTATTATCAATTTTTTAGTATAAATTGAGCTTTTTGTAATATATGTCACTTCGGGGCTATTGTACTTTTCTAGCCATACTAATGTTCTCATAAATAACTTTTATAGGTTGGTTGATTGGATTGTTTGGCATAAAAGAGAGTCTTGACTATTTTGCATCAAACACACAAGATATTACAACTTTTACATAGTTCTTGGACCTTCAGTAGAAAAAGGGCAATTTTCCTTGAAACTTGAGCTATTACTAACTTAATTTTTTGCTAATTTCCCACTGAAAGTTCTCGAATTTTAAGTTAAAGACGTTTGATTCTTCACCAACATTAGGAGACTATCACAACTAATAATGAGGAAGAAATATGTATCTATCGGCTTAACTGCAGGTGAAACCGTTTGACTTAGACTACTAAATTTGATATAAATATGCTTCGAAAAATGCACCTCGGATCTATTTTTTTTTTAAATTTTAATTATAAATTTAATTAATTAAAAATTAAACGAGATTTTGCCGTTTTTTAGTGGTAGCTCCCTAAAGCATTATTGCACGAAATTAATTTTTGTCTTTTTAATGATACTAATTTTTTCAGAATTTGCTTTCTTTTATTGTATGATTGGTACCAATAGATTTTATTATTGCACTGAAATTCAACCATTTTCATTATTGCTATCTAACCAACTGCTACTCAGTTGCTTAAAAAAAAAAGGCACTAATTGCCTTTGGCATTCAGCTAGTTCTTTAGTAACAATCGTTATATTAAATTTCAATTAAATCTCTTGCACATAATTTGATATTCGTAGCTCTTTCAGCAAAACATTTTTAAACTTCAATCCTAATCGACATTAAGGCTGTGTTATTTTAGTAGCCTTACTCCTGGTTTATTTATTATGTACATGAACCTTCCTAAAAGAGCCGAACTTAATGGTGTCATATTTGCATGAGAAGCTTAACTATCTGTGTTATTTTAGTCCCTTATAGTCATTTGAACTTGCATTTATTTATTTGCTTTGATTTTAACATTACAACTTTGCGGTGTATTTTACTTTTATTGCATCAGCAAGTCTAACGGCTAATTAAATAGCTGAATTAAAAATGTTGATAAAATCAGCAGGAGGGATCTCACTTAAACTTTCTCGCATACTCTACAACAAAGGTCTTATCCTCCTTCCTCCGCAAAAAACTGTAATCGAGTTCCTTGTATGGCATTGGCGAGTAATAGTTACGAAATATAGATCTTTGGCATTAATATAATATTTATATTGAATATATCATGTGAATATGTATTTTAAACGTCTGTTTTACGACCGAATGGGATCAAAATTTCACACAGTTATAGTCACAAGATAACAAATCGAATTTCATTCGTTTAAGTCACTTTATTTGTGAGTTATTGTCTTTACATGCATGCGAAAATACAGATGGCGAACCGTTTGATATATTTCGTTCAAAATTTCATAAGTATCTATATTAGCCTGTATACCAAA
>JAPMOR010057335.1:72318-103745 GCA_026543865.1 Argiope aurantia
AAGATATTTCATTGATGTCTTCTTATATTAACAAGATGAGCGTAACTGATGTCCTTAGTATTTTTCACCTCAATATTTTGACGCAGTAAACAAAAAAAGCAATGGTTTATTTTAATGTTAATATTGAAAATACTTGATTTAAACTTATCAGTTGCATTTTATATCTAAAATATGTAGTACTTGAAAGGCATTTTTAAAAAACTGAATTTTTTTTTAAGTCCTTAAATATTTTTTTCTTAGAGAAAAAAAAAGAATGGAAACCTGAATTAATCTGCTAAAATTAAGTTAGGAATAAAAATACATTTCAACATTTGCAAAGTATATGGGGAAAAAAAAGATATAATCTAGTTTTCATATATGGAAGATACGATTGAATATTTAAACATTTTTTTCTTGTTGAAAGGAAATTAAATGGTTTAAATTTCTTTATGACAATAAAACATTATTACAAATTATATTTAAAAGTATTTTATAAAAATTGTCCCAATTCAGAAAAAAAAATGCGCAGTTGTTAAATTAATATTATTAAAAAGTTGATTTTTGGGGTGATATAAAAGATTGCTTGGTTTTTAACTGCGAAATTCTAATTAAAATTTTCAAAAAATCGTTTCGATTTGTATATTTTCTTAGCTGTGCCATTTATACTAAATTGAGCTAACATATATGTGACAAATTTGGCGTTTCTTGGCCATGTCTTGTATAATGACAATAGATTAGCATATTAAGTTAGCAGAGATAAATATTAAGCGGTTCTTTAAAGATATTATACTGTCAGTTACTAGATATCACAATTACATTGCAAGATATATTCCAAAAAATGTTGATTTTCCTTATGAAAGACCATCACTGTATACACAATTAATGATTTATTATAAAGGAAAAGAGGGGTGGTGGTGGTTGGCAGATATTATCTAGGAAGCCGAAAGTACTTTCATCGAAGCGAATATTAAATCGAAATAATTAAACAACCAAGGAAAACGGTTTATAAGAAAAAAGGAATATAAAAAGATATTGGCAAACAATTAAATTATGTGTTTATTTCATTTTTCTCCGTGATTATGAACATTACAATCCGGAACATGATGTGTGAAAACAAGAAGATAAAAAAAGACATTAGAAAGCTACCAATATGTATTTTTTCTCTGTGATTAAGTATGGGCTACACTCCTTAAGTATGAACACTACATGTCCTGAACACTGTTTATAAAAAAAGAACTAAAAAAATGAAAACCGATTGCAGTTTATTTATTATCTGAGGAAATGTAAATAATTTAAAAGTTTCCAAAATTCTTAAGTACTACTCTTCGTTAAAATTCTGAGCATTTATATTCAGGTTTAATATGAATCCTTTTGATTTTCATAATTATGAAATAAATTTGTACGCATTTTATAGATTTTTTAAATTTGATTTGCATTGATTCTTATACAATTTTTAGTTTTATTTTAGAAAAATTCTTCTAGTAACATAAAATTCATCCTTTTCCAAATAATTCGATTCTGCTTAACTACAAAACATTTGAATTTACAACCAAAAATTTTAAATTTAGACTTAATCCAAGGTATTGAATCTTTCATTCTATTGTCCAATTTGATAAAGGTTTTATTTTATTACATTCGGGATTTACGATACGGGCTGCCATCTATCGGTATATATGATAATGATAATATTTTCAATTTCAGAGATAATATTAATTCAAATCTAATTCTGACGTGAATGCATCGGAACTTGTAATATATATAAAAAAAGAAGAAGAAAAAAGATGGAATAGATTGTTATTTCTTTTTTGATGTATTTGATTTTTTTTTAGTTAGCTTGAAATTGTTTTTCTTAAAGATTTAATCATTATTGATACTTATTTTAGACTAGGAATCGGTAATCTACGATTCCGGAGCCGTGACACATCCCACATATTAGCAAATCGTCCTTTTTATTAAAATAAACCATATATAAGAGATATATTAGAAACTAAACCATATATTAGAGATTAAAATCCTGAATAGCCATGACAGTTTTAGTATTTTACATTTTGCCCAAAATTTGATTGAAAAATCCGTTTTTTAGTTAAAACGGGCTTTTAATAGTTAAATATAGAATGTGTGGATCAGAATTGTGTGACGAACTTGTTAAACAGATCACAAGAAAAATCTGTAAGAAATTAATTTCTGAAGAATTTTTCTTCTCAACTTTTATTGTACATATAATATGGTTTGTATTTTAACACATACTGCAGTTCAGTATCATGGTTTTGCTCATGTATAATTTTGATATTTCCTTTATATATGATTTATTGTTAGTGTCAATGTAAAGTGATAAGTAAAGGATTTTTACTTTTTATATTGGCCTACTTTAACCTGACACTTTTTTCCCTAATGAATAGCACTCCTAAATTCTTATTTTGGAGTTTAAGCAATATGATTATTTTAGCGAAACTTATGTTTAATGTACTTGACTTCGGTTTCATATTTTTTTTTTCTTTTTTTTTCTGAATCTCATTTTTATTTAAAAAAAATTCTGGAAATTCTTTTTCACAACTTTTGAGCTGAGAGGATAATTTTTTCTCAAAGTTGATAGAAATCTCTAGTTCCATGTATTAATTGGCTTGGCATTTAGTTGAGTTATTTTCATAAAAAAGCCTTCAGAAATTACATGGAAATCTTGTTATAATTGTTTTATTGTTAATCATTAATGCTGTCATTTAATTAAAAAAAAGCTGATTTCTGTTCGGTTTTCTTTTTTTGATATTAAAAAGTTGTTATTAGTGACAATTAATTGCATATATAATTTCCGTTTCGAATAACACTTTCTTAGAGACTGAATAATATCCAAGTTTCCACCCAAGAAAAATAAATAATTTACTAAATGTGCTGCCATCTATCAATTCGTATAATATTTAAACTAAAATTTATCGAAAAATGCATTTCAGACACAATATTCAGACTAAATTTCAATAATAAATTCCTTTAGATTTCATAAAGTTTAGGAAAATACAGATAAATCTAATTATAGTTTATTTTTAGATATTTTTAATCTTGCTTTATTCGAAACTATTTGTAATAAAGTGTTTTAACTGCGTTTTTACCTAGACCAAAATTCCTTGTTCTTTTCTTTTATAGAAAAGAACAAGGAATTTTGGTCTAGGTAAAAACGCAGTTAAGCTACAAAACATTATTTTTCAACATTATTAGCTCAACTACATTATTTTTTTCCCCTCGTAGTTCCAAATAAACGGTGCTAAAAGATTGGTTCTACCAAAGCCCGTGGGGCAAAACTGAACGGTAAAAAATTTGTGAGTTATATTGGTACAATTTCCATTATAAATAATTAAAAAAAAATCAAGAATGTGTCTTTTGCATCTTTTTAAAAATTACTAATAAATCAAAAATTGTCCAAGAAGTATGTACAGTTTGTCATTTATTTATTACAGTGATGCATTTGATAAGTAGTCAAATATTAAATTATTTTGGGAAATAGTGCTTTGAGATTCCTCTCGAAAATAAGATAGGTAGAAAACAGGCGACTATTAATGTTATATCATGAGCTTTCACAGAAAATAAAAATTGACGAAATCAAACTACTAATAGCGGCTGGAGGACTGGTTCATTTGGTTGTCCTAATTATTATATAGAACGTTTCTAAAATGTATTTTCTGTATTTTTCTATAAATATATCAGCTATAATATCGACGAAATTAAGGTATTATTTAAAAATCTGTAACGGACTGTATCCAGTTCTCGCACTGTAATTTTCTCATTACTGAAATCGGTTGTTTTCTATTAGCAGTACTAAAGAATCGTACAAAACCTTGTTTTATTAGTTTTCTCTAGCTTAAAAATGTTAAAGCTGTTAAAAAATTAGAAAAATGAATAAACGTGACTCCAATGAAAACATGATATGTTAAGAGTTAATGACATTATTCCAAGTCTTGCACTTGCTTAGATTTCTGTATATTTTAGTACTTCTTTCTCTATATTTCTGTATTATTTGTTTTATATTTCTATCTTCCACAAACATCCTTTATCGCGGAATATCATTATAGTAACAAGCTGTTGTCGTACTCATTGTTTGTATATTTAAAATATCCTGGAAAACGAAGTAACCGTTCCGGCATACACTGCATAATTTTGGTTTCTTTTGAAAGCTCGTGACTCTTCGAAATGTCATTAATGATTGCCTTCCTTCCATTTTCGAGAGTGATTGCTAAATAAAACGGTGGCAAAATCTTCATCTTAACATCTGGAACCGATTTCGTCAGTTTGTAAATATTTATATTCAAAATGCTCTATGTTCATTATCCCGTTTAAAATAATTTCTTTTGTTGTCCTAAATTGCAGTTCATCTTAAATGGTAGTCATGGCTCCCATTAATAATAATCAATACTATTAATAGGGTTTGTGAATCATTATTCGCCGAAGAGTTAACAATAACAATAAAATTTGAGTATTAACTGTGAAATTAATTTTTAAATTAGCGGGAGCGGTCACCCTAAACTATCTTCTCTTTGCTATCGAACGCTTTATATGACAATGGTGCACAATGGTTACGAAATATTTACCTTTGGAGTGAAATGAATCTTTTTTACTGAATCTGTCGTGTCATCCTTGACGAGTTATTTGGCGATTAAACCCTGGCATGTGTTTACAGTATTTCAAAATTAAATTAGTTTTGTCTCAACCGATTGAAACAAAAATGTGATACGAAACTACGCCTGTAGTCACAAAATCCCATATCAAATTTGATATGTTTTAACCATTGCGTTTATATGTTTCTGAAAGTACAGATCAACAGGTAGTCAACACAAATTTGGATTCAGCTGAAATATTGATAGGTGTCTACACTATAGATGTTAATTCTGTATATCGAATTTTGTCTATGTAACTCTCTTCGTTTTGTAACTATCATATTAAATTATATTCGAATAGGCGGACTTTCTCTGAACAGATTTTATCAAAATGTATAGAAACCTGCAGATTTGGGGTAAAGACTGTATACCAAATTTTAACCATCTATTGGGTTGTTCGGAAAGTAATTTCGTTTTTTCCCGACAGAGGATTTAATTGTAATTTTTTGCACCCAACTTCACATTTAAGCCGTATAATTTTTATATGCTTTGAGAGCTCATATAGCAAGGCTTGTGTGTGAAAAATTCCAATTTATTCTACGCAGTAGTTTCTGGTTGGTGCCCTTTTAAATATGGAGAGCGATAAGCAGCATTTTCGACATATCTTACTGTTTTACTACAGAAAGGGTAAAAATGCTGTTCAAGCCAGAAAGAAATGGATCGATGTGTATGGAGAAGGTGTGTTGACAGTACGCCAGTGCCAGAACTGGTTCGCTAAATTTTTTAGACGGTAAAACCTTCACCTCAAATGAGGAGGTCAAAAACCACCTCGATCAGTTTTTTGGCAGTAAAGACCAAACCTTTTATGAGTGTGGAATGATGCTACTACCAGAAAGATGGCAAAAGGTGTTGGACCAGAACGGCCAATATATAATTTAATAAAGTATTTGTTTATTATACGAAAACTGTCTTTCATTTCAAAAAAAAAAAAAAAACGAAATTACTTTCCGAACAACCCAATAGTTCAAATCGTCTTTATTTTTCTAATATTATCTGTTTATTTTAGACATTCAGACATTTTCCAAAAACGTGTTATTCGAACTCAGGGAGGTCTAATTCTCATCCCTTTTCGTCAGAATCTCGATTTCGAATTATTGGACGATAACTATACTTTTTCTAGAGTATATATATAAAAAAGTAAAAAATTTTAAAAGTCGAAACATTTAGCGCCATACAAGTCTTAATAAATTCCGAGATTTGTACCATGCAAACCTTTATAAATTCCGAAATTTGTACGTATTAGCTGGAAACGTAATGACCTCTTTACATGTTAATTTCATTCTATTTTATGAGCTAAAATCCTCACATTAACCCAGTTTACTTTTTTCTCTCATCTGTAATATATAATTACGATGTGCAATTTAAAAATTAATATAAGAGGCTGTTAAAAAAATTCTAAAATTTGCTTCAGGCCTAAGCAGATGTTTATAGATGTATTCAAGCATTGTTGGAGATAAAGGTTTATGGTTCATTCTTTCTCCTTTGTTTCCAATATGGACAAAAAAAATTGTCTTAGTAACAGAATGAGACAATTCTGAACTCGTATACAGAAGCAGCAAGAGTTCTCCCTGAAATTTTGCGGCATATTTTCTAGTAAAGATGTTAACCACCTTTCTCTTTCATTAAAAAATTGTGAACTTTGGACAAAGCGTTGAATACCACGAATACTCAGATTGATATTTTTAGCATCCCGCCCATCTTTGATTGATTTAAACTAAGGTATGAAACATAACTTCAGTTTTAGAAATCGTTGCGGATGATAGAAAATTTTCCACGTTTTGATTTTCAAAAATCAACACCTCTTTGCATTGCATATTTTGCAAAGAGCTGCACTGAATAAAATTGTGGGCTACCGCTTCAAAATAATGAACTTTACAAAAGAAGAAATGAATATTCCATTACCTATTCTTATATTAAATGCAAAATGAAAAGGAATATGGTAAAAGACCGAATAAAATATTGGGTAATGTTTATTCAGAAACGGGTGTGTGTGTGGGGGGGGTTAAGTTATTTCATTGAGCACATGGATGTGAAACTTTTTAATTTAAAATAAATTTTCAATATATTTGTTAAATTTTCTTATTATTTCATATGTTTCAATATCCTTGATTCATCGCTTGATTTTATAGAAAAATAGAAGATGCTGATAATTATGCCTTTGACTGCGTCTGCATGGAAGAATTTCTCATAAATAATACACCGGATAATTTTAAAAGAGACGATCAAAAATTTACTTATTACAAAAAATGCTATTTTTAAAATCAACGAGGTTGGGAAGAATATAGAGGACCCCCCTCTCCTCTCTTTTTTATATACTACAAATGCCTATACCTCTTCCTTCTCTATTAAATAAAGCTAAGAAATGTGTTCATGTATATGTCGATTTTATTTATCCATATTTAGGTTTATATGTTCATTGTTTCTTCATTATTAACATAATATAAATTTTATTCTTAATGTGTACCATTATCTCTGTCTCTATGTATAAATTATTTGATTTCCTTCTATCTAAGGCGAATGCAGCTTATATCTGTAAACTGTTTTACCTCTCTGACTTGTATCTAGCTTTTTGTATCCTTTGGATAAGCTAAATCGGTTCAAAATAGGAATAAATAAAAAGAATCGCAGTGACTTGGTGGTGGTTTATAGAATTCCAGAGTTGAAATCTGATTTCACCAAATATTTGCCGTGCATGTGAACCTAAATAAACTGGTGAAATACCCTCTTATTCATGTGGCAAAGTTTAGAGAGGGGAGATAACGAGTTTAAATGTCTTTCCCATCGCTCAAAAATTAAAAGGGTCCGTTCCTGTATCGCTTTCTGTTTATTTTAAAATGGAACATGGATATAACTAAACTGCACACTCTGGAAGTGTAGACAATGAATAAATTAACTCATTTGCACACATGATGAAAAAAGGCAAAACAGCATGAAAACAACAACTGTGCGTTAAAAATATTTTACAGGAAAGGATTTTAATGCTGGTAATGCTGGATTTATCAATTAGTCTTCGAATAAATCTAATCAATCATGAATTATAGAAAACATTTTAATTAAGCATGTATATAAGCACATTTGAGAAATTTTTATGTTTTCATGTTAATATGTATTTTAAAGTTTAAAATAATATATTTTTTTTTCTTTCAGATTCAAGACTTCTCTTCTTTTTCAAGCTGCCCTGTCAATCGCAAGTGCTGGCGATCTGGTCTTTTTCATTTGCCCCAGACCCCTTGAACAGCGACCTTATCATGTGCTGGGCATGCTGGAGACTTCGCCATTGGCACTTCAGTGTATCAAAATGGTGTAAATTATTTCACTGCTGTTTTAAAAACTGGATACATATAGTTTAATCAATAATAATAATTTTAAAAAAATCCCGAAATTTTTCCTGCATACCCTCTAATAAATGTATTTGCGTATTATTAATTGCTTATTATTGATATATATTATTTAAGAAGGAGCTTATATGTAATCTTTGGAGATTAATCGCTGGAATGAAGTTAGTATATAAGTATCAGAAAACCGAATTGCATTTTAGATTCCTTTTTTTCTTACTAAGTGAAACCAGAATTTGACATAGAATTACAACTGAAGTCACAAGATTATAAGTTAAATTTCATTTGTTTAAATAATTACGCGTTTTTTTAAAAATTATTGCTATTACGTGCTTGTGAAAATATAGAGAGATAGACAGTCAAACCTTCTAGAGATGTATATTTCAAATTTTATATATTTAACTGTCTTCGTTTTTGTGTTGTGATAACTTATATTTCATTTATCCGGACAGACCGAATTTATCAGAATGGATTTCGCTCAAAATTTGATCGAAATTTACAAATTTGGTGTGAAGTCTATATGCTAAATTTCATGCATCTAGGCTCAAAGTTTCTAATTCAAAATGCCTTGTTCACAGATAGGCAGCTATAATTTCAAAAATGTATTTTCCGGATTCTGGGAAGTCTGAAAAGTGGAGATTCATTAAATATCGCGTTCGAATTTTTATGATCATTACAATATTTTCTCTTTTCTTTATGATAAAGTAAAAAACGATTTTGCAATGAATGATATTGAAATAAAATGATGTTATAGAGATTGATCCAATTAATATATGGTTAAAAGCCCAACAAGTTCGATAACAAATAACGATGTTTTATTCCACAGGAAAATACGGAACGCCAATAGCAAACAGTGCGCACAAAACATAAATTAACAACTCTCGGACAAATAATGAAAAGTTATGAAATTACTGCCATATCATTTTAAAGTGCCGCTAAGAATCGCTTTCCGCCATCAACATCCCTGGGAACGAATCCACCTCACTTGCTTTAGCCTTTCTTTTCATGTAGTTTTTTTCAGTAGGGCATCGAAAAATCAAGAAGGATCTCTGAAACTCGCTTTAGATAGAAATATCGCCATAATTCTTATATTTCTAGACACCTCATTTTCGTCGCCAAGGTGTCAAGAGAAAGGAATGTAATAGGTGAAAAATTAGAACTCGAAATTTCGGCGAATCTTCAACTTTCAGACCTTCCTGAATCCCCAAAACACTTTTTTAGAATTAAACACGTTTAGCAAACGTTATGTCTGTCTGTGAATTCGATAACTCGAAAACGCTTCGAGCTAGACAATTGAAATTTGGTATATAGTCTTTACATCAAATTCGTAGATTTCTGTCAAATTTTGAACAAAATCTTTTCGGAGAAAATCTGTCTGTTCAGTTGTAAGAATATCATTTATCACAATAACTACAAAACTAATAAACGAAGAGGATTAGAATTTGATATACAGCTTTAACATCTAAAGTGAAACATCTGTATCAAGTTTGGATATAAATCCACGAAAAGATGGGTGGTCTGTCGATTTGCACTTTGTCTCAAGCTTATAAACGTGATAAATTTAAAACGGAATATAAATTTGATAAATAATTATTATTATTGTGGGAGCTAATATGTCCATCCTCTGAAAGAGCTCACTTCGAAACGGTGTCTAGGATTAAATATAGGTTCTATTATACATATTTACAGTTTGGGTACGCATTACATTGTGGGCACCTCATCGTGCTACCCCGGTTCACAGCCATTCAACACGAATAGTTTCATTCAATATCCACTAGAGTTAGCGTTCACCCTGGCGCCGCCTGCGCCATCTCGTGGAGACTGTCACGACCGCTTCTACATTATTATTTGTCAAAATTGTAATTCTATGTTAAATTTTGGTTTCAGTTTTTCGGAAAAATCCATCCTTTTTTTTTTTTTTTACCACTTGTATATTAACCGTATCTCAGTGATTGATCTACAATTATCCTACGCTAATACGTCCTTTCATATTGTTATTCTATAAAGTTCGTCAGTGGTTTACAGTTATTCACAAAAAAATTCATACATTTATTAGAGAATTAATGAGCAAGTTTCTGGAATACCACTCCTGCTCACGGTAATTGATAAACGCAGTAAACTGGGTGGACATCTAAAGTGACATGTATTCTACATCAAACTATGTTATGTATTCTACATCTGTGTCAAATTTTCACCAAATCCGTCAAAGAATCGATACACTTTTCCAAGATGTATATTGTATCATCTTTACTATTTTACGACATTATTACGAAGATGTTTATTCTAAATGTGATCTATTAGCTGATTACTAAACTGTTAGAAATAACCATATACTTCTAGTTGGAAAATTCGTATTATAATGTGCTAAAATGTAAAACTAAATTGGCAAATTCATTAAAAGAAAGGCATCATAATATTCACTGCCTGTGGTTGTAAATTATCGAAATTTGCCTCTGAAAAGGCATCTCCCACACTAAATGCAAGATATGTGCGGTTTTTTTTAAATAAAATAACTTGCATTTTGTGAAAAATTTAGTTATATATTTTTATAATACAGGTATATTGAAAATCCATCTGGTTTACTACAGTACTTGTGTGAGTTTCATACAAAAGAAAGTGTCCCTGCTGCTATTGCTATTGACGATATACAGTATTATGTTTCTCATCTTTCTAATGAGGTATGTACCAGAAAAACTGTTCTATGTTTCTTTTACAGCTTTTTTTTTTTTTTTTTTGTAATTTCTGAACATTAATATACATAAATCCCGCGATTTAAGCTGCATTGGTCTGGTTCGATAATTGGACACATAAATTGCAAAGGCTTTATATACTTGTAAATTTTTGAATTTTTCGCGTGATATGTGAAGAAAAAGTACAATTTATCTTTTTATTAAATAAAAATAATTATTCCATATTATTTGAAATTCCCAAATTGCTTTCGAAATGGAATTTTATCGTAAATTTTCCACTTGTAGATTAAATTATGTACAAGTTGCCTCTTACACCCACATTTATATTCAGAACGACAGCGACTACAGTCATGAAAATGGTGTCTAAATATTGTAAAATTGTTATGCGCTATGTAATGAGACCACCTGGTGGCAAACTTTGGAGTTAGCCTCTCTTACTGCGTTATCTGATGGAAAATCCAATGTTAATGTTAGCTCTAAAATGGTACAAGATAGGATGGGGACTGTCAGTTAGAGTTTATCTATTTAGGAGAGGGAAATGCATTAAGAACTAATATTAAGAACAAAATAGTCAAATTGCACATTTCTTTGTTTGCGATTTTCAAAATTGCGATGTCATAGTATATTTTAAATGGAGAAAAAACAGCTAGTTATTATATCTTTATTTTCATAATTCTAATTCCTCTACATCATCTATAATGCAAATTTAGACTATTGTTTGAATTTAGTTTTGCACACTTACTGTTTATGTCAGTTGGTGCATTAGCACAAGGTGTCGGAGGTATTTGTTTACCAAATATTTGAACTTTGCAAGAAACAAATTTTCTGTTTTCTTTATTTTTTTAACGCTCAAATTTTTTTCCCCTCCAGAAAGTATTTTACTTTTTAAAATAATTATATTAAAAACGAAGATATCTAATTTTTTAAAAAATGAACAGTATTATCATAAATAAAATCATTATTAAATACTAAAAAATTATGGTATAATTTTACAAAAATTTTCTTTGAAACTATCCTTATGGAAATTGAACAATACTTAAATTTGCCTCTAAATCATGTACTGCTCGCTTGAATAAATAAATTAACGCTTTTTATTATCATTCTTTTTTAAAGATGACAATGCCGCCAGTATTCTGTGTATCAGATTGCAAATCTAATTATCCTGCTGCTATAGAAAATATAAAAATGTTTAATTTCTCTACATGTCAGATATAAAAGAAAAATGGAGCTGAAAAATAGAAACGCTTTTATACCTACTGTGAGATTGGTTGCTTATATCAATCACTTCAAAATTGATGACAAAAGTAAGGAAGATATTTGTACAGAATTCTAGTATAGAAATAAAACAACGCAAGAGATTTAAATTAAATCCCAAATCCGTTCCTTACATTTTTCCAAGCTTGCCTTTATATTTTTCTGATTCGCATGCAAATTCATTACCTTTAAGAAAGTATCCTAAAATGGGATATAAAATTGATTTACAATGATCTGATTTAAAAAAATAATCGCTTTTTTTTGTTGTTGTTTCGATGACTCAAAACAAAGATATAATGAAAAGTTTTAGCAATGTACATACTGAAGATTCAAAAGTGATTTGCTACATTTCATTGTCTAATTTTCTTCCTTTAGAAATGAAAGCCTAGTGCTAATTTCGCTATTGTTTCTAAAATGAATATAAATATCTTCTTGAATAATAAAAAACTGGACTATCAGAGTATTATTTGGCTATTTTCCATGAATGAAGATAAAAAATTAAAAGAAACTGTATTCTCGAACCGAAAATTTAATTATGTACTTCGAAAATAGAGACAATGTGAACAAAGAAGCTTCTCTGGGAAATATTTTGCATTATATAAAATTATTCCTAATAGAATTAAAATAAAACGAAGATTCGCGTAATTTTCTATAATATTTTATTGCAAGTGGTTGAAATTGTTGACTTCATCGCCTCCTGTAAGTAGGGCTGGGTGATGACCGAACATCATCATCGCGATATATCGTTCAACACATATCGATATTTTTCGATATATCATGATATCATAATTTATTTATAGCTATTATAAGTTATAAATAGCATCTCTTAACATATTGATTGTTCAGAACAGCTCCAAATAAAAGTAAATTCCAATTTATATAATAAAAATATTTCCTTTCTTTTAAATAAAAATAGTTAGAAAGTAATTGTGTTAAAATGCCAAAGCAATGTCTGCATGTTACCATTTATAACATTGCTTTTTTTTTTTCAATACAATAATTTTTTAAAATCTTACTTTTTTTACTGCTGGCTTAAAAACTTCAGTTTCTATCATTTTTCTTTAAAAAAAGTACGCTTGAATGTTAAATGTGAGCTGCGAATAAAATTGTGTATTTAATCTGAATTAACTACAAGTAACATTTTTCAAAAATATCGATTTTTTTTTTCCCCTCGATAAATCGAAAATCAGCACAGCCCTACCTGTAAGGCGCTTTCCTTTCATGCTTTTGTGAGGTTTTTTATTTATTTTTAACAAACTCTTCAGCAGTTTATAGTGAACTATATTCCAGCAACATTTTTATCTTGTTTAGTGAAAGTACCTTTTTAAAAGATCTTCATTATCTTTAAAGGTAAATAAGGCTGGTACAGAATACGAAAACTATTTGCTAGAAAAAAGTTTAAAGCTATAAACTTGCTACTAGATGAAATAATAATCACGCCACACATTAGTTCGAATTCACTTATAGGTTTGCGTGTAAATGAAAGCTTATATAAGCTAATTATAAGTATGCAATCATTTATGATTTCATCGATTTGTACCAAAAAGAAATAAGTTACTGCCTTATTTTCTGTGAAAATTTAAATGTTGGTTAACTTCTAGATATGAGGAAGAAATTATTTCATCAATGCAAGAATATGGTTATAAAACAAAAATAAAATACTTTTAGATACTCTGTGGGGGATGCATAGTATTAGTAAAACCTTAGTGGAATATTACGAATTTGGAAATGAACTTGGAACTTAGTGAAAATTCGAACTTGCTTCAGGCCATTTTACATAATATATTTTTAATGTTATTCAAATTTTGAATTTTGGTTATTTTATCTTGAACCGTAATATGTTAATTATGCTCAAATCAAAGAGTGCTTTCCATTTTGCTTTAAAATCCGCAGAAGTTGTAATTTTATTTTTTAGGATGAAAATAAAGAAGCAGCTTTAGTAAAGTTGCTTGCTATTCTGGAGGACACGACCGCGTTCATCAGCCAGAAAAAGTAAGTAACCATCATTTCGTGCTGTTTTATTCTTACTGTTTAATCTTACTTATATCAAATACAAGGGTCTCTTATTTGCAAACTGAGAATTTCAAAAGCGACCGTTTCTAAATTAAATGAATTATCTATATACGTATGCCCTATATTGTCCTATACTCGCTCTCAATAGTGAATAGTACTAGTATATGAAGAAGGGGAAGGTGCTTATCTCGAAGATTGCAAAAAATCAGATCTTATTAGTGGCAACTCATAAAATATTTGGTCTTAAAGAGTGGCCTCAACGGGGCCGAAGTGAAGTAGTTAGAATTTAAGATCATAGACTCAATGGTGTGGTGAAGGTAAGTAGCTCATCGGTCATAATATGACCCCGCCCCCTCGCCAGTTGTTATCAGTGGCTAAGCGCATATAAATAACTCCGGAGCATGCCAGTTCTTTTTGCTTGCTCAAGATATTTCACTTTAAAAAAATTACATTAATGAGTTAATATTTTGTCGTCACCTTGATGCCCTCGATGATTATTTCCTGGGCTAACTATACTACCCTTGTCTTTCAATGGCAATGACGTAGCGACCAGGGAAACAAAAAGGGGTATAGTGCTCAGGATGTCATTCTTAAGGAGTGCCACTGTGACTAAACATTATTGCCCTTAGGCTACTTTTTGAAGCCAAATAGAATGGGGGGGGGATAATATTAATAATTACATACATACAATTCAAGGGGCCATTTGCACTTAAGATACTAATGACGACGGGGAGAAGATGAAAAAAATCATGTTATGCCATGGGCGTTACCTATTCTCGCTAAGCCACTGCTTAGACATGGCTGTTCGTTATGCCACTTTCTTTTCATTTATGAGATCTCATTTTAATGTATTAATAACAGTTTCATTAATAGTTATTAAATAATAATTTATTGTTAATCCTTATATATCCTTTCTTGCAAACGAACCAGGCAACAAACTTAGCCGATTCAAAGTTATAGAAACTGCAGCTAAAATTTGATGTATCCAAATATTCAAATTAAGAAAAATTTGGTTTCGTCTCTAACATTGAGATCAAATTCAAGAGACCTGAGAAAAAAAAAATTCGAATTCGAATATTAAACGTTTTAATTTACTGAATTTCGATACATCTTTATTAAAGCATGGAATTGCATTTACTTGGTAGAAGAGTTGAGTGATGCTGTATCAACCTGATATTTCCAGTAGACTACACGTATTAGGTGTAAGGTCCAAGTTAGGATTCAATTTATACAGAGTGGTAATCTCCTTATCCTCATTTGTTTATTAGTCGATGATATTATATCACACGGATACAAAATAATAGGTCGGCACAGTCTAGTTCACCGTACGACGCTGTGAGCATGCGTGATGATTTGTTTTTTAAACTAGATATATTTCATCACCAGCCATTATTGCCCTTTACTCCATGTGAGGACACACTATCTATGAAAAGTCTCCCCCTTTTCGTATACTATATCAATAAAGCCTTTATTTTTCTCTTCTCAACCATCTTTCAGTCACTGTCAAACCAGTGCATCTTCATCAATACTTTTTCCGAAAAAGAAAAAAATCTTAATTTAGAATCATATTTGTACCAGTCACGGTGCGCCAGAATCGATATCCACCGCATATTCGATTTCATATCGCTGGAAAAAGAATCGTTTATCGGCTGTATCAACTACAATAATTAAGTATCATCATTACCCTGTACCAGACACACCAACCTACTTGTTGGCTGAATTTTGGCTTCTGAAGCATGATTTAATTCGCCAAGAGCAGATGCCCTTCTGCACGCCTGATTTGCAAGTTCAGAAAGGAAGACGAGGGCTGGGTTCATCCTAAAAAAACCTTTATGTAACTTCAAACAATAACGCAAATCAATTTAAATTCATTCATTTCGAATATATTATCTACATGCTTATTTTTGTAGTTATTTTTCCTTATTAATTTTCCATTATAGAGGTGAAGCTTGCCATCGTATAGTTTCTGCAACGAAGAGCGCATGTCCGAAGAACTTTCTCAAGAGATATTTTCGAGAACTATGGTACATATCGAGCGGCGAAAAAGAAGGTGAATACTTTTTTACCGATACTCAGATCCCTGCGGTTCGGGCGTTGTTTCATTTAAATGACGCGGAAGAAATAGTGTTCAAGAAACTATATAAACTACTAGCGGAAAATGATGGAGAAGTGCAATAATTTTGTGATTATTTATGTACAGGTTTATTTTTATGTTTTTTTATATTATGTATAATAAAAGGATTGAAATGTTCTTGTTTTTATGTGTTGTTAGAATCGATGACTGTGTGACAGAAATTGAGATCTTGCTTGAATTTCACTGAAAGTTTTATAAATAATGTAAATCGTGACTTTTTGTGAAGAATTTATAATCACAGTGGACCAGTTCACTAATTCTGTTCAGCAGATCTGCGTATCGTATTTTATAAACTATGAAAATGAATCCTTTCATTAGTGTTATTATTTAGTACTAAGCAACTAAAAAATATTTTTTTTTATCTACTCCAATTTTGAAAGAAAACATACTTTCCTTTTTAGTTTGACTTCTTGCTCCGTTGGCCGAAAAATCGGTATTGGTCAATTCTGATTCGCCGTGTTCTTATATCCAATTAAGTGGAGTGGTCACCCCAATAATTTCTCGTACACTTTCCAATTAAGCTCTCATCCCTTGAGAAAGACATTAGAGAACAATCGTTACAAAAATATAGATATTTGGCGTGGATTTAATATTTTTCCTGATTCTATCGTGTGAATATGTATAACGGTTTTTTCCCTCTCCAACCGAATGAAATTAAAAATTGACACAAAACTGCAGTTGTAGTTACAAGATGGCAAATCGAATTTCATTGGTTTTAAGCATACCATTTATGAGTAATTGCGTTTGAGTTCTGAGTTGTGAGTTATTGCGAAAGTACAGACTAATAGACGGTCAATCGTTTGACAGATTTGATAGAAAATTTAATACAAATATGTATTTTTAGAAGTTAAATCTATGTACTTAATTTTATCTATCAATTTATCTAGCATTTTTGGGGTATCGAGTTTACTTGTAATTGAATAAGTAGACATATGAACTTTTTGTGAATGGATTTCGTTCAAAATTTGACAGAAATCTATAAATGTGGTCGTAAGCCCACATACCCAATTTCATCGATCTACCACAAAGCATTTTGGAATTCTCGGGTTTATAGAGACATAATCCCTGTATATACATATATTCTAAGGAGGTCTAAAACGCGGCGATTCGTCAAAATCTCGGAATTTCAATTTTTGGACAATTATGATATTTTCTCTATACTTCATATTCAAGATAGTCAAAAGGTAAGCTACCATCCAGCCTCCACACCCGGTGTCTATGAAGAATTATCGAGCAACAGAACTTTAACGAGCACGTATATAATGAAGCTACCTCCTCAAGAAAAGGCTTTTAACCTCGATTAATCGCCATCGTCACACGCACATAATCCCACATACACATGCGCATTCGAAACCATGTTTCCACATTGCTCAAACTCAAAAGCAGGTAAGTTCTTTTAATTGCCTAAAACACTAAATATTCAATAAACATCTACTATCCTACAAGCTATCAGACAATATGAGTCATGTAAACAATCCTTGAACAGGTCTCGAATTGAAAGTTTAAGCCCTTTTTGCGCGGTGATGAACTACTAGTTCCGGTAAATCGAGTCGGTGGAAGCATTTTGGTAGGTATTCTTCAAGGTAAGCAATAAATCGTGGACCTCCATAAGCATATATAGTGCTTTATGGTGCCATCATCTAACATATCTGCATTCTTATCTCTTTCCAAAAAACCTGCTTTGATAAAGTGAGAAAACCCCTTGTGATGTAAATATTTGAATCAAGTAAAAATTACTGAAACACCTTTCCACTTTAGATTCTGGTACAAGTCCGTATAAAAATGTCGAAAGTCCCCTGAATTTCTTAATCCACATCTTATACGTTCGCCAACACTTATATATTGATTGCTACAAGATCCACTTATATATTGATTGTTAATATATATATAATCGCGAACCTTTTTATGCACACATTATTTGCAGATAGATGTCACATCGGCCGTGATTTGACTGAAAGGAATTACTGGATTTTTAATAAGATTGTACAACTTTTCCCGTTTCATACGTTATAGCAGAAGCTTTCTGTAAGGTTAAAATATTCAAAATGTTATTTACGAGTA
This sequence comes from Argiope aurantia, assembly GCA_026543865.1. Lineage (NCBI taxonomy): Eukaryota > Metazoa > Arthropoda > Arachnida > Araneae > Araneidae > Argiope > Argiope aurantia. The sequence continues at coordinate 90,425 of JAPMOR010057335.1, forward strand.
TAGTCAGTGGCGTAGCGACGGGAAAATAAACGGAGTGTAGATACTATTGACACTAGCTTTGGAAAGGGAACTATTGTTAAGAAGTTGCTTACAGTCAGTGGGATGGCTATGGCAAGGATCCTTGTAGAAGGAAGTTTTGCCCTAATTGCAAAGGAAGATATGGATATTCTGAACACTTACTTCTGGAGTGAATAGGTATGACAAAGATTGGATATTAGTGCGTTTCTTTTTTGTAAGTGAAATAGGGGAGGAAAAAAATACAGTGCTGGGTGTATCATTTATTTTTACCGCACCACTGCTTGGATTATTTCAAGAATACCTTACAAAATATAGAATCTTACAGTAATATGCTGTAAGATTCCATTATTTTTATTTTTGTCTCTTCTGAAGTCTGAAAGAAATTCATTTTAGTGTCTTAAATGTTTGTAATAAAGTAACTACATCTGTATCCAACTTCTGATAATAAATTCATTTTGTTCTCTATTCTTGGGTGTTTTTTTTTAATGATTAGTAAAAGCTCGGGAGGGGGAGGGAATGACTCTCATATTTCGCAGTGGACTACTTATAATTCTCGATAAATGCAGCATTAATAAATCTCGATAAATGCAGCATTATTTTTTTTCTTTTACACAAAACAGCTGTTTTGTAACCCTTTCTATGGCCATGGGAAATATGATTTCCACCAATTTCATTAATCTTTGTGGGAAGTTATGTAGGTTGGCATATGTTCTGACAAATCTTTCAATAAAACAGAAACTTAGATGCTTCAGTTCCTCATCCCACACAAACTGGTGTGTCTTGATTTGCTACTTAGTTATTAATTAGCCAAATTAATCAATCAAAAGAAATTTATCTAATAAGCTGAAGGAGTCACTTTTCTTAAGCTAATCACAATCCTAAAAATATTTTAATGTACTATGACTAGAAAAATTTTCAAGGGTTAAAATGCAGTTTTTTTGTAAATCATAAAGCATAATTGCTTCAAAGCCTTTATGTTATAGCTCTCCTTGATTTGTTATTTTATTTACTTATTTAAAATTCTGTTTATAAAAAATATATTTTTTCACTATTGTCCTACATTAAAAAGATATTCCATAATCCACCAGCTTATGATGTATTGTATCTTACTAAAACTGGATTCGTGCTTGTATCGAAATGCTCATTTGTGTGCTGGCTCCTGACGCTATCGATTTCAACATCTGCCTCTAATGAATGTTGGCGCGGCGCTATTCAGAATTCCAGATTGCTGCCCGATGGCGATGAAAACGAAAAATGCACCTGCCCCGCGCTAGATAGCGCATTTGCGTAATCGAGCAGCAACAGATGCGGCGATCATAACGGGGAATTGATTTTGATTCGCGTTTATAATGCATGGTGGGAATTATTTAATGTAAAATATTTGTCCTTGAATAGTATCAGTAACTGTAGTTAATGTCTGATTTTCCTGGATACCAAAGGCTTGACTATTGTCTAATTTTGTCTATTTATCAGAGTTGTGAATGAAACGTGCCGAATTACTCCATTTTCTATTTATCAATAAATAATTAATTATACGAAGAGCTGTTAACTTGCAAATGCCGAGTGGTGCCTTTAAGCAATACATATACATGATTTTAGCTTCTAAAATATTATGAAAAAAATTGAAATATGTATATGTAAATATTATGAAAAATAAATTTGAAGCTCTAATGCTTGTCGTTGCCAATAGAAGTACTCAGTGAAAATGTTATTTCATTTATTTATCGAATGTATCCGGCAGTGATAACTATCAAGTAAACAAATTAATATTTTTCTCTTGTGATTGCATGCCCTTTTTGTTTTGTTTGTACACTTCAGAATATTATATTTTACTAGTCGCATTTAGGGCTAACTTTTCCCTCCCCATCTGTATATTTAAGATAACTGATAAAACTAAATAATCACCTCCCCCCTCCAAAGAAATACAAAAACTTTGTATTAATTTCGCCCATTTTTATTTCATATTATGAAGGTCACATGAATTTGAAAATAAATTTCTAGTATCCATCTTACAGCCAGCGTCCTTTTTCAAGATAAATTTCGAACAGAAACCTCCTGATGCTTCGGTATGCTATTTATGGATCATATATTCCTTGCACAACAATTTTCGAGAGATATGGGGAAAAAAAGTACTGAACCCCCATACTTATCAACTGAACTGATTTCGCCAATTTTCTTCATCAATTAATACCACCACTTGGCAATTGTGCCGAACCAATTAGAATACTCTACCATTATTATACAATTAAATTAAATTAATTAAAATTTTAATAAAATTTACTAAGCTCGTCCACTTAAGTGCTTCCTTTCTGCATTATTCAACAATGTTTACAAATAGTGATGTTATCTTTACCAAAAGTTTATAAAACTCGAGTTTAAATAATTTAAATTCCGTAGAAATTTTTTTTACATTTTTGCTATTTTTGAGTATACTTTCAAAAAAACCACAGATGAACATTCCATTAATACATAAAGCTCCAACCTTTTTGGTGTGTGTTTTCCTAGAAAATATATCAAATGATTCCTTTCTTTTAAAAATTACAGTATCTTACCGTAAGGTGAATAAATTATAATGAAAACCTGTTGCATTCAAACTAGTAAATTACACAGCAGTTTTTTTTTTTCCCCTTTCCGAGGTTACTTGCCACCCATAATTTTTTCTGTTCGTGCTTGATTCCTGATTACCTATCACCTCCTTCGCCACAGAGGCGTCTTATCGTTTTTCTCGAAAGTATAAACGTCTCACAAGAGATCACTCTTTGTTGAATTTGTCAAGGTTTATCTAGTTTCTCCAAATCTATGCAACCTTATTGCTTGATTTGCTTTTAATCATTGTTATTTTTCCTCGTTGTAATCAAAGAAATGGTTGTATTAGAAATGGGTTTCAGCTGATGGCGGTATACAATAATTGATCTTTAAAAAAAATCAAGGCTTCTAAATTACCTATGCACCTGTTACGTAACATATAGAAATTCTGTTGGCATGTAAAAAGTCTTATAAAAGTGCACTTTAAGCAAATAAATAGGCGCAATCATCGACATTCGTTCTGCGTTTTCTTACATTCTGATTTTTTACGAATGTGTTTCGATTCCGCAAGCATGTTAATTGATTAGTTCATATTTCATCGCTTCCCCTTTAAAATTAAACATCAAGTATTAGATGAATGAATGGAGAGATAGAGATCCAAGTTTCCAGAAAACACTAATTACAGGACTATCAGAATGTGAAGTTCAACACTATTTTGCGGAGGAAGTCATTAAGATTAAGTTACATACAAAAGATTCAGTTGGAACCTTACATAACGAATAATCCCGGCTATTCAACTGGTCACCAAAGACGGCTGGTACTAAACAGAATATTACCCTTTCCCATACAGCGCACAATAAAAATATTCCTCACAAAGGCTGAAATGTGAGGAATGTTAAATGAACTTTTTGTGATAATTAATTAAACGGTTTTTTATTAGTAAAAAAACGTGAAAATTTCATCCGGGGCAAGCTAAATATTTCAGCTAGTATTAAACAGTGAAATCAAATAATAAAGCAACGCAAAGTTCAGAAAGGATTAGATATTTTTTTGTATACAATATTCTTTTTACAAGAAAAAGTAATATATGTCTTATCATTATTTAGTTCCAGGTTTAACAACAAGTTTTATTATTATTTTTCCCTTCATAAAAAGCGATGAGCTGTAATCTTTCAGTTTATCTTTTATGGCCGTATTAACGCGGTCTCGGATTTGAGCCTGGGATTTTTCGAGTTCGATACCTAAACCACGTATGCGGGTTGGATGCAAGTGCAATCCATTGATGTCAAACGTCCTTGAGCTGGTGTGGTTTGGAAGTATTCAGGGATCAAAATAGTAAGGCTGGTCTTAAAGAAGTTTAGATGCACCTTCGATCCAAAAATTAACATAATTATGCTAATCTCAGTTTATTATTCATTTGTTTTGAAATTTCGGATGTCTTTTAATACAAATATCCTTGTAAAAATATGCGTTTCAGGACATACCATGTCGTTTCAATCATTAACTTATTGCTTTAAATTATTTTTTCAGTTTCAATCATTTTTCAATTTTGTTTTATATTTATGAGTATTGAAACATTTGTTATAAACGTTATCTGTCATTGTTTCTATAACTCAAAATTCAGGTATTCGAACCAACTTAAGTACGACACTTGTAATTTAGAAGATTTGGTTTAAAGCAGAAATCATGTATAGAATTAAGACTTCAAATGATAATTTCTTTCAAAAAAAAAAGAAAGAAACTTAATATTTTGTTACAAACAAATATATAATTTGCAAAAGTTATCCGTCAGTGTTTTCTCAAAATGCATGCACGTTATTTACCTTGGAATGAAGATATGAAGCTTTAGAAATCCCAGTTTAGGAAAGAAATGATGTTTGAAACTGGACCTTCAATGAAAATATGAAATCTGATTCCTGTATAAAAACACAAGGTAATAATTTTTTATTGATAATTATATAATATGCAAAAGTGTTATAAATATATTGTCTTCGCAACTCAAACTGCATGCATTCGCTTCCCTTTGGAGACAGGACTCATAGTTTTAGTCATAGTCATAGTTTAGGAGAAAAATAATACACGTAAATGAATTTCCAAAGAAAATATGAGGGGCCGCGGTGGCCTGGTGGTAAGGTCTCGGCTTCGGAACCGGAGGGTTTCAGGTTCGAGACCCGATTCCACCAAAGAACCGTCGTATAAGGGGGTCTGTTGCACGTTAAATCCGTCCTGACCAAACGTCCTCCCGCTGGTGTGGTATGGTGTGGAGAGGGGGGTGCCAGCTCAGGTGTCGTCCTCGTCATCTGACCGTGGTTCAAAATTACGAGGTCCGTCCCAAAATAGCCCTAGTGTTGCTTCAAACGGGACGTTAATATAACTAAACTAAACCAAAGAAAATATGAGTTCTGGTTTCTAAATAAAAACACAATGTAATATTTTGCTACAAATAAATACATAATTTGCTGAAGTTTTATGCTAACTTTGTCTTTCAGTGTTTCTGCTTCCTCAAAATTTATGTATGCTATTCACCTTGGCATCAGGTTGGTGTAATATCGCCATACATGGCTTTTGAACCAATAAATACCGCCAAGGCAAACCTTGGCATCAGGACATTTAGTTTAACCTCTTCTTCATCCTTAACGCGTCTAGCGCGTTCAAGCGAAACTTCTTCAGGGCGGCTGTAACGCGCTTCAAGCGTTCTTCTTCCTTTTAAAATTTTTAAACATTTAAAACGTTTTGTAAATGTTTACTTGTTTGAATTTTTATTTTTGTTCGTACTAATGCGGCGAAAAATAGAGGAAAAACATTTTCGCGGACAGGAAAGTACGGCGAAAGCGTTAAATAACTCCAATTTAGAAGATAAATGATGTATGGGATTTAAATTCCAAATGAAATATGAGTCCAGGTTTTCTAAATAAAAACGTAACATATTATTTTCTATTATATCTGAGAAACTAAATAGCACGGTCCTTCTTTATGTCGATACTCGCTATCTTGATTTAGAATAAAAAGGATGAATAAAGGTGAAATTTCATTTGTGTTATACGTTCTGGTTTCTAAATAAAAGTGCAAGACAACTGTTCTCTCCTATATAACAAAGAAAACTGAATACCACAATGAAGTTTTCATCCTGCAGCATATTTTAATTTTCGTCCTTAACAAGACCAGATAAGGAAACGTCTATAAATGCATGGATCAACCTCAAATAGCCTCCCACTTATTCCTCCCACTTCATCAACAAGCACCCTGGTCTAAATCTGTAGTAGCATAGTCTGTATCCTTGATTTAATTTATCCCCCTCACTTTTGCAGAACCAACAATCAACTGGATAATAATGGGGCAAACGCGCAATGACCATCGCAGTAATTGCCCATATGCTGTGTGCCAGAATGACATCACTTTATTTCTTGCGTCACATCCGGTCGTCTGCCGGATATAGGAAATCGATTCACCGAGTTAATAGAACCGAGGGGTTTAACTCCCAAAATGACACTACTCTCTTCTTTTCGAGATGGCAATGGGGGTCGAGGAGCAGGCGTCTTGGAAGAATGAGAGGAGGGGGGCTCCTAAGGACATCCTTTCGCTTGCTGCTGTGATTTTTTGTTGTGTTTTTTAATGTTCGGTTTTTCGATGAATGGAACAGCGTGCCTTGAGGAGCTGATACTGGTCAAGGTTTTTCCAAGTAGGAAGTGAATGAATGTAGCTGGCAGGGAAATTGTTCAACAAATAGTGTTAATTTCGGAATTTTTTTTTAGAAGTAAGCCACAGCTTGAAGAGTTCAGGTTAATTTTTGTTGCCTAAAATTGCAGTCTATAAGGAATCAAACATAATCTTCCCTACACTTATATTAGCTTAAGAGCAAATAAATTTTTGCTTGAAAAAACTTGAAACAGAAGAGAATTTTTGAAAATTAAAATTTATTTATGTTCCATATTATACAGTTGGTTGGGTTCCATGTAAATTAAAGTCTGACAGTTCAATTATATATTTCATTTTGAAAAGACGTGTGTGCATTTTTCGAGCAATTTTTGTATGCTAGAAAGCATATTTTCGCATATAATTCTTGCATTTTAAATCTATCTATATCTATCTATACTTATAATAAAGCTCAGTGTGTGTGTGTTGGCGCTCTACAGGCCAGACCATTCAATCTACAGCTACCAAATTTGGCACGTGTATACCTTGGAGGCCGGGAATGTGCATCTGGGGGTTATTTTTCGAATTTTTAATTAGAATTTTATTTATTTAAAAATTAAGCGAAATTTTGGCGTGTTTCTGCTATAACTTCCGAAAATATTACCGCACAAAAAAAGATTTTTGCATGACGTTAAAAATCAAAAATTTATCTTTTAAATGATACCAATGTTTTAACCTTCAAATTAAATTTCTATTTTTAATGAATTTTTAAATAAATATTTTAACTATATTTTTCAAAAAAAATTTTCGTACAAAATAAAAATAAAATTTAAGCTGCACGAGCACGTTTCGCATTCATGGGGGAAAATTAGCTTTTTTCAAAGTGTTGCCATCACATTAATTAAAGCTCCAAATAAAAATAAATTAAATCTTTTTGGAAATGAAATCTGCAAAAATATAATTTTCGGCACGTGTCTGTAGGAAATGAGACAAATATGAAATATTATTTTTTCTAAAAAATAAATTCAAGAAAAATTATTTTATGATCTTTTACACTCTCTATATTATTAATCCAATAAATCAGTTATATTTTAAGGCAAGTCTTGTTTAATATGAACAGGATATCCATTCAAATCAGGGCCATACAGCTAATTTGTAAACCTTTAGTTATAGACACAGATCTGCTAAAATGGTCTAAATGGAAAATGATTATATTTTATGTAACTTGATTCAATAATGCTCTAATAAATAACGAATTTTTGATTTTACGTAAAGTTTCTGCTGTGGAAATCACGTTTAACAAAATGTTCTTGAAACACTAATATTTTAAATAAAAAGAGTTAATTTCCAATCAACTAAATCAATCATTTAAACTGACTGATTTATGAAAATTTCAATATCACTATTCAATAAAAAAAGGATACTTTTAGATTTTCCATCGATCGTTTCAAAGATAGTACGCCAATCAGCGCGCAGGTTTCTCAAGATTAATTGACCTAAAATTATGAAAATGTTGAGTTTTTCTAAATTTTTAACATTTAAAACTTCATAAATAAGTCTTAGTTGATCGTGGAAAATAGAAACATTCATTCATTTATTTAAAATTTGGTGTGTCCAGAATATTTCTCAGAATATGATACCTTACTGCATTAAATTTAAACTTCATAATTTTTGAAATATATTTAAAGGCCAGAACAAAATATTATTATTGATTTCATTTCAATCCTCTTGAAAGCAAAACTAAAAACTGAATTTTATGCTGAATCTGTGAAATTTTTGTTGAATTATTCTTCGAGATCGTTGAGAACATAAATTATGAAAAATATTTTGTAGTTCACATAAGACTTAAATACCGAGCGATTCTGTTTGAAATACTCATATTCAATAATAATAATAATAAATAAATAACAATAAAGATGATAAATAAAATAAAAAGCTTGGTTTTATTAAAATATATCTTAATATTAATTGCAATTTTATCATTTCCACTTTAAATTAAAGTTGAAGTTTTACCGGAAATGACAACAAATTATTAAATATATATAATAAATTGAACGAAACGATCTAAACAACAGTATAAGTTTGGTATGACTATCAAAAATGGAAGATTAAAAATGTTTTCTTTGAGAATCTATTAAGAGACCAGTTACTTAAAATATTTAATTGAAAATTGTAGTGAGCGGTAATACTGGCGAACCGGCTGGTCGCGAAAATCGGCTAGTAGCTATACAATTGCTTTTATTTTTAACTATCATTCTACATCGTAATTTCTATTTTAATAATGCTTTTTATATATAATCAATAAAGCTAATCCTTCATTTTCTCGCTGCTCTCCGTAGTGTGTTAGTAATTTTAGATCTATGATTATTCATTGCATTTTTCAATAATCCGTATACGAAAAATGTTGGATTTAGTTGGGTGGGTTGCTTGTTTTGATTTAATACGGTTCTGTTGATGTGAGTGTGTAACTAAAGATGTGATTTTTTCTTTTCCCTAATTGTTGACAGTAAAGTATTTTGTTAAATATGAGGTAAGATATTTAATATTATTTTGATATTAAATATCATACCTCATATAATTTAATATTAATTTATTAAATATGATTTTTTTCTCATTTTTTTTGCAAAGCTAGACCATTAAAATAGTAAATTATTCAACTACCTAAGGACTTTCCAATATTAACGGGACCCAAAATTTCGATATAATATTTGCGATTTTTTTAGTATATTAATTATTTTATAGTGGCTTCGAACTCGAGATGATTCAAATCAAAATTAAGTATTGCTTAAATGGTAGAACCTTATTCTAAAATTCCTAATTAATTACGTTTAACAAATTTTATTTTATGTATAGAAACTCTAAAAAATTAGGCTGTTTTGTAATTTAATAAATCATCAATTCTATAATTAAATAGTATTTTGACTGTGTATTTTTTTTATGCTGTTTCTGTTAAAATTGTTTCCAAAATTGAGCCTAAAGTTTTTTTTTATATACGAAAAAATGAAACATTTTCTCAGAAGAGACCCATAACTATATATTTTGCTAGTTTATCAAAATTTGTTATTTAAAACTGCTTACACAGAGTTGAAAATCATTAAAAAATATATCTGATGTAGTAACTTAAAGAAAAAGAAAGGGGGTCTTCATGACTTGCATTGCCTAAAGACCCCTACAGGACTTTATCCGGCATTGTCTCTTTATTTTATTTAAAATGCAAAACAACAACACCTATAAAACCCCGTTTTAAAAGCTCCCTCACATTCTTTGAACCAAGTTTTCGAATTTTCTTCTCATCTTTAACAAATGTAAACAGATCATTTTTCTTTTAACGCAGCCTCTTAGATGTTACAAAATTTCTTTGAATGCTATAATGTTTTTCTATTTTTCATTTAGTAAATGCTTTTCATGTAGAATTCGAGTTAAAGGTCTATACGATGAAAGCTTTTTGTTAAAGCTTTCATCGTATTATTAACAAAATCGTATTATTAACAAAAAGATAACTTTTTTTTAATAATATTCAAATAATTATTTATTATTATTTGAAATTGTTCAATTTAATAATTTTTAAAAATTCCTTGAGTTGATAGATTTTATTTTTAAATAAAAGAAATCTATCCGTAAGTTTGATCTTTTTTTAAATATATTTTTTTGGAAATCAATTGATTGTGTTATTTCGCATGTTTTTCCTTCATTATTAATAATTATCTTTATTATATTTTTAGTTATACTGAATGCATGACTTTTAATGCATACTTGAATAACAAAATACTAATATCGCTCTTTAAAAAAATTGAAAGCATAGTCATCTGTTTATTATTTACTTAAAAACACTAATTTTTATTTAAAGAAAGTATTAATCTTAATCACAAATTAATATCGTCTGTCAAAAGTTTTCTCCAAAAATCAATTTTTAATAAGCGTTATCTGCAAATTCTTTTTCGTTCACTGAAGAATTTTGACGTACTGCATTAATTTTGATTTCTTGGTAGTAGAGGATAGTCTTTTTAGTAAAAAATCCCAACCAATACATTTAAAAAACTACTATTATCCAGACCATAGCCTTTTTCTCTTGATATTGTTAGTCATTTAAGTTAAAATTTTAAAACTCCTAAAAATTTCTATGTTTCTCTCGTGTGATTATATGCAGCCAAATCCTTGAGAGGATCTCAAAGAAATTTTTGCATATATACACAAAATGCTAGCACTAAGTGTTTTTTATCTGGATTCCTCAGAGTATCATTAATTAAATTGAAAACTTATGGATTGAATATAAAAATACTACGACTCAGAAGTGCTATGTTATGCTTTTTCTTACTTACATATAGAACAATTAAGACACAGGTGGAGCTGCGGTTACAGCTGCGAGTAAGATACTATTTTCGTAGTAATTTACATTAAATAATACTTTCTTCTTTATAATTGCTTATTATCTATATAAAAAGCAATTATATAATGTATGTAAAACACATATTTTTGAGCAGTTTCGTGCCCGAAGACAGAGAAAACACTTTTGAATTTTAAACTTTTGCTTTATTCCATCCCTGGAGCCATAATGTACAAGAAGCGACGAGGCACATCAAACCACAGCGCGACACAAGAGCGTAAAGAGCGAACGTAATATTTATCCCCATGATTATATACTATGAGATTCTGATAGGGATTTCTTTAAACGTGTCGATTTAAGATAAGGGAATCATAGATATCTTTTAAAAGAATTTTTTTAGATCGACAGATTTTTATCCCTTCACTCGGAGCGTGTGAAAGTGCAGATTTAAGCATTTTTACGGAGCTCGTGGCGCATCAATTAAATAAAAAAGATGGAACTGGATCAGGAAATAAGAGAACATTTTAGAATTAAATATGGGTTAAATTAAGATAAGAATTGGGAAATTAACTAAGATTTAAATTAGATTTTAAAATATCCTTATGTCGATAAATGATATATGATTTATATTTTGATTATTAATTTATGTATTTTATATATTCCGATTTATATTCAATAATTGTTAACATGATTGTGTTGTAAAATCTTAGAATTTTTCATATATTTTCTGAAAATCATTTAAAATTAGAAATTTCTGTTTTTAATAAATTAATGTGCTAATTATTACTTTTTTTATTACTTATTTATTATTGTTCTAATGGTATAAAGAAATTGCTGTATCGAAAACTATGTTTTGTTAACCTTTCTCTTCACTCGAACGATTCTCTATTTTTAATCGAATAAATATTTGTAATATTAATGCTTAAAATAATTTTCAGAAAATCGATTTTGAGCATAATTGTTCCTTTTATCTCAATTTCGTTAAAATTTATAAATTACACTTTAAAAAATTATCGCATATAACAAGAATTATGTTATCTGATCATTTCTTACGCAAGTTTTGAGTGGAATAGATAAACAAATTTTGAAAAGGGTAAAATAAAATGATCTATAAATTTCTGCTATAAATCTTTAATAACTACGATATTGATAAGTTGATATTAATAACTGCGATATTATTAACCATAATTAATTGTAGGTGTGCAAGATACAATTCGTCACCAGGCACTAAAAGTATGTTATCTTTCAGATGACGTTTTTCTCACGCTTTTTTTAAATTTATTTATTGACATCTATGGTGGCCTTCTATGACTATAATAATCCCCGTTACGTGGTCTTTTTATAGAAAAAGGAAAACTTGACTCCCGCTTTTTGCTCCCACACTGCAGTGCTTAACAGGTGGGGGGAGAAAAAGTGAAAAGAGAGGCATTTGAAAAAGCTTTCCCCCCCCCCTTTTCATTCTTAGCAGCATGTTTACAATAATAAACGATTTTTGTATGATAGAAGCGGCTGATTTGAAGAATGTTTTGGGGGATTTATCAAAAGTGAAAAGGCAATATTATGAATTAGTCCCAGAATTTTTAAGAATTGTTCGTTTGAGTTTTTATTTTCTAATATACGTGCTTTGTTTATTTATTTGTTATTTAATAAACGTTTCATCACATTTAAAGAAACAACAACTTTCACATTTGAAATATTGTTGTATCGTTTTTATTTTATTTATTTACTCTTTTCGTAGTCTTGAAATTAAGTTTCTTGTGTTTAACCGGCAAATAAATTTAATTCGTTGATTTTAAAACACTTTTTTACTATTTCTGTCATGTTTTTAATTTTTTTTTAAAAGCTTAGTTAATATAATAATTTTATTGCACCTGTAAATTACTTTTATCATTAAAATTTGGATTTAATTTATTTTTTCTATAGTTTAGTGATTTCTTGGCATGAAAAAAAAATTCTCCTGAATTGTAGAATTTTTCCATTCAAAAATTATAAACAATATCTGTTGATTCTGCGCTAAATATGTGTGTATCATTTAGCATATTGCAATGAAACAAGACGAACACATATATCGATAACATGAATTCTCATTATCGTGTTACTTTTTGGACCTTGAATTTAGTGTAGGATTAAATCAAAATTCAACATAGTAAAACCTGCTATTAAATGTTAATTGATATACGCAAATACTTATATCATTATGACTTTTTATTATTTTAAAAATTTCGAAAAATGAATTAATTTTATTTCGTGGGAATTTGATTTTACATTTATTATAAATATACTGAATAACTTTATAGAATAAAGAACTTCGACTTGGAAGATGATTACAAAACTATTTCTTATAACTGAAAAATTTTTAATATAAATTATAATTCATATATAATCATTGCTTTCAATTAATACAATTTATTGGTTCTTATAAACTGATATAAAAAGCATAAAATTTTTGAGATTATCAAGTATTATTGGTTTTGTAAATAACTTTCGGAAACATTTGAATTTTGAGCATCATTTGATATCATGAATTTTTCTTATTTGATCAAATTTGTATCATTGATCATTGCTTTTATGGCATTCTTTCGGGGGTATTTTACACTTTTATTTCCCCGTATACAAGATATATATGAAATAATTTAACTATCAATACAAAAATTCCTCGAAATTTTGATGAATCTTTTTCTTTTAAACTTCTTTTGTCCAAAAAAAAAATGTTGTTTAAATAAGTTTTGTTAATGAACATAAGTATTATATTTGACTGTTCTATGCCAAATATTTTTTTTCTTGTAATTGTATTTCTGTTTATTATGTGAAATATAAACT
>JAPMOR010057335.1:112557-128353 GCA_026543865.1 Argiope aurantia
TTTTTCCTCAAAAGAATTTTGATAATCAGACAATAAATTATGATCTACGAACACACCGATGTAGGCGAAAAGACAAATATATTTTAGATTGATATATTGTTCTTGAATGTGTTTATCATTTCTAAAAAATGAATTCTGTTACGAATGTTTCTGAATTGGTCACTTCTGAAATTATACAAATGTAATTCGCAATACATAACTTAATTTCTTTCTAATTTTGTTAATAATAGTGCCTTTTTTTTTTTGTAAAATTTTCTGTACATAATCATAATTTATTATCTGTAATGGTTGTATTTAAAAATGTAGCTATATTAGTTATAAGAATAAAAATCAATGATAGTTGAAAATGGGATAATATATGTTTGTCAGAATAATTAAATTCTAGAATAAATGATTTTTAAAATTCGAACCGAAAAAAGCAAACGATTTGTTTGCGGTAAAGAATGGAAGTTTGCGATATTAATTTTACAAAAGACATTTTTTTTTAATTTTATTTTGTATATGAATGGATCTGCCTGAGCACGCTTCTAGATCCTTTGTGATCTTTTTCTCCTCTTCCTTTGCAACTTCTCCCAAGGAGACTTATTTGACGTGAGCGGAACACGCATCCAGGAAGTCTTACTCACTTTTTATTTAATCTTTCTCTTTATTATCTTTCGCAGAGTTCTTTTTTATTTACTTTTTTTTTTTGTTATGGCAGTACAAACATGACTGCAGTTCATTAGCCTAGATTTCGTGGACATGCAATTTTTTATAATCTTAAATATTATTTCTAGTTTTTTCTTATATATATATATATATCCTCCTGCAATATTTTTTCTTAATATCACTTACACACCTCATGAGTTTTCTTAAACAGTTGAATTTTGATTATTTTAAATTCCTGCTCTTAATTCAAGTTCGAATCTTTGCATTTTTTCATTTCTTTTATACATAAATTTTCAGGTATAACCTTTTTCGAAACTTTCGTAAGCTTACTAATAAATGCGTAATTAAATTATTCTTAAAAACATATTTAATTAAATCTTAATTTGAACACTCTTTAAGTTTTTTATTTGTTTTATGAAAAAACCAGCAAAAGTGGTCTCTTCGAAACATTTGTATATTATTATCCATAGGCCACTGGTGATCGATATTATGAAAAGGCCTATTAGATTGCGATCTTTGACGATTAATCGCCGAGATGCTGCACAAATACACAAATGCAAAAAAAAAAAAAAAAAAAGATTGGAATATATATTTTGGATGTTATTTTTCTGACCAATTAAAACCAAAATTTGACAAAGATTAAAATTTTAATCCCAGAATCGCTTGCCAAATTTCAAATATTCGCCATTGCGTTTTTATTTTATTTTGTTTGCATGCTTGTGAAAGTACAGACCGTAAGACGGACAACTCTTGAAGGGATTTGATTCCAAACCTTGTACATATCTACACTTTTGATGTTAAATCTGTGTATCACATTTTATCTATCTACTTCTATATGTATTGTGCATATTATTGGTATTATGCTATAGGCTTTATTGTAGGTATTGTGCTATAGGCTCTTTTGTAGGTATTGTGCAAACTTATATTTTGAAATCCATATTTTCTCTGAATGGATTTCGTTCAAAATTTGATAGAATTCTAAAATTTGGTGTAAAGTCCATACACCAAATTTCATTCGTCTAGCTCAAAGCGCTTTTGATTTATCGTGTTCACAGACAGACATAATTTCAAAAATGTGTGTTTCTGACTCTTTGAGGTCTGAAACATGGAAATTAAAATTTGCACTATATCGAGTTAGAATTACAACACTTTCTCTTTATATTTAAAACTGTAAAAATCATACAACTCAAAATAATATTCTTTCTAAAAATGAATATTAATTTCAAAAATAAAAATTTATTTTGGAAAATTTTTAAATAATTGGACTGAGTATTGCTTGAGAAAATTTTTAACTTTTTTTTTAGAGTAATCCAAATTTTGATAAGTTATTGTTTTTATGTTAAAAAAATATATTTATTCTTATTCAAAATAAATGATCTTATTTTTAATAATGGATTATAGATTAAAAGTTATAATTTGTTTCAAGACATACGGACACAATTATGAAATCAGGAATTTGCTGCAAATGAAATATTTGCGACTACATTATAATTCATTTCTACAGCATATTGAAAAATTCGAATTTTCTTAATATATTTTGTAGAATTTGCGACAATAGTCAATAAAATAGTAGTCAGTTCCCGATCTTTTTTTAACTGCTTCTATATTTGTTTTATGAATTTTTAGCCAATGGTATTCCTAACTGCTGAAAATTTTTTACATTAAATTTTGTTCAAGGATATGTAATTTTTTTTTGACAATGCTTTTAATATTTCATTAGTTTTCGACCGGATTTATGTGTATTACAGTCGTTGATATCAAGTCTAATATATATTATGTATTAAAAAGAATGTATTCTTTTATTTGAAACTTCTGTCTATATTAAAATCTACAAACAATTGTAGGTTTGTGAGGAACAAGGGACTGAAGACATCATCTTTCCTCTGGCTGTATCCTATGTGGACAGATTCCTTTCCTGTGTCAGGATACGTAAGACACAACTCCAACTTCTAGGCGCTGTGTGCCTCCTAATAGCATCCAAATTACGTCAGTGTAGATCCCTAACAGTTGATGCTCTCATATATTATACAGACTACTCGGTTACAACAAGAGATATTACAGTGAGTATTTTTCACTAGATTTTTCAAATTAAAGAACAACAGTTTCAAAAATGTCTTTTTTCAATAAAATTAAATGTTTCTCATAGAATTTATGCATATCTAAATTATAACTGTAAAATCTGCATCAAAAGAGTATAAAATTAGCAATATAAGAAGACTAAAATAAGAACAAGCATTAAAGGGAATTTCTTGTGTCTGTGCTGTATAAAAATTTATATATGGTTGCAAGGGCTATATATGGTTTCAACATACCTAATTCTGAAAAATATTGTTTTTTTTTTATCACAGCAATTCTGTGCAAATTCTGTTGCAGATATGCGCTTGGGTATTTAAGCTCCTATCAACCCACTTTTTTAATAAATGGCCTTATTTACTATACTTGCTCAGTAAAAACTGAAACTGCGCAAGATTTTGATAATCGAATCCTTGATTCCAGTGAAGACAATTTATGTGGAAACACAGTCAGAACACAAATGTACTGCACATACCATCTAACATCCAAATGCACATTGTCTTGCAAGATACTCTACAAAAATAAATAATTTTATAAGTAAAAAAAGGAAAATGCAAGATAGGTTTCATAATGAAGTATAACTCCCAGAATTTTATGTGTATCACTTGTTCATTTATTGATAGCATTTTTTTATTAATGCTTTTTGTATTATGCTATCTTAAGTAAATATTAATTACTAAATTTAACAAATTATTATGAATATTTGTGGCATTTCAAGATTTATATATTTCGTTCTCCCTGAATTTAACTATACTGAGACCTTTTTGTTATATCTCAATACAATCCTGATTATAACACTGATGTAATCAGGTCATTTTGCTTCACAGTAAAGGAACATTCCATTTGTCATCTATTCTATTAACTCGTAAATCTATGTGCCTAATATTTAAATTAATAAATGATGTTAACCATTTGGGGGAGGAGAGGGAGCTGATTAAAAATGCGTTAAATTTTTTCCGTTTCTGTTTTAGAGAATCGAATGTTTAAAAAGCTAACATATTCCAATAAATTTTGCTGCAGTTTATTATAACGAATTATACATTAAAATCAAGACTAAAGTTTTTATCTTTCCTGTTTCAGACATGGGAATTGTTGGTTTTAAGTAGCCTGAAATGGGATATGGCATCTGTGATCGCAAGTGATTTTGTCGATCCGTTATTGACTAGGCTGAATGTTGAAAGAGAGGACGTTATTCGGAGGCATACGCATACCTTCATTGCCTTATGCGCAACAGGTAATTGTTGTTGTTTTTATCGTCGTATATTTGCTTTGACGATAAAATGATTTCTTATTCTGTATGTAAGATCTAAAAAATTTTTTCACGACTAAAATGTTATTGTAAGTACTAATTAATGATAGGTACACAGAGAATTAGATGTGCTATGTTAAAATTTTTATAAAATGATTCAAATTAAAACTCATCTTTGAAAAAATATTCTTTCTAAAATAGATTAATTTCGTAAAAAGAATACATTATTATTATTTTATGAGTGTGTATGTGTATGAACAGAATGCGATACTGGACCCATTCCTCGTTTGTAGAGCTTTTAAGATGGGATCCCATGGCCTAATAAATCATGCTACAGTTCGTTATTTAAACAGTAATTTAAAATTAAATCTGATTTCTAAATATTTTCTAAAATATAAAAGCATAATTTGGTAATATTAATAATAAAATTAAAAATCTGCTTTGAAATTAGATAGATAAAAATGGGCAGTGCATTTTTAATCTTTTTGTTGCATTTTAATATTGAGGAACAAACTGTGATTTAAAATGGGATATTTTAATTTAAGTAAATGTTTTATATATGATAGATCTCAGAGAACTATAATCAAAATAAGCTTTATCGGCTGATAGAAAAGTCCAACACTTATTTTTTTAAAATTTATTCATTTTTATCTTTATATTTTTTGTCATAGTCACAAAAAAATATATATTTATAAATAAATAAATAAAAATAGCATAAAAATCATAATGACAATTCCTCGTTTGTAGAGCTTTTTTGATGTTTTGGCCAATAACAATAATGCTATTGTGGAGTATAACTTGAGAAATTAATCTCTGCACTTCCAGATCAAAATTTGAAATATTTGCTGAAAAAATATATAAAATATATATTTATGACCTATTTTAGGCAGTGGTTTATTCAAAACTAAATTGTGACTTTAAAAAAAATGAAGTTTTTGAAAATTTTGTTCAAATTATACTTTTAGTAAATTGCCCGATGCTTTTTAGTTTAAATTATTGAATTTAGGAGTTTTTTTATAGCTCTTTATAAATCGTGTTTTGCTGATTGCAGCTTATTAACGACCTTAATAACAATAATTTTGACAAATGTAAAAATATTTTTAATTTATCCTGGGACAAAATAAAAACAAATCTCATATTCGGTTCAATAACAAAGTTTCAATAATCAGATCCGAAATTTAGACTGAATATAAATTTTTCTAATAAATTATTACACATTACAGACAAATTTCTCACAAATATTTTGAGAGTTTTAAACAATGTCGAAATTTAATATCAGTAGTAAAAATTCAATCTTAAAAATAATCATTAAGAGCAAGAGGAGTCACCCTGAAAAATTCTCTAACGCTTTTGAATTAAAATGTTATCCTCCCTTCTCCGCATAAACCTGTGGACGTTGGGCATGTCCATAATCACCACCAGTTTTCAGAATTTTATTTTCAGAGCCCCACATTTGAGCGTTTAGCACGTCGTAATATGGTAAAGAAAATCGAATATGTATTTTGTACGACGATTAATAAAAGCAAAATTGGATACAGAACACTATCACAAAATTACTTACTAGGTTTCATTTATCTATTTCATTGTGTTTTTGAATCATCGTGTTTACAGGCATACGAAAAAAACTGACAAATTCTGGTTCAAATTCGTACTGGTATTGTTTTGATAAATTTAGTTCGGAATTTCATGGGAATCGACACTTTAGATACTAAAGCCGTGTACTAAATTTTATATACCTAATTTGTTACATTGTGTACATATGTGTTTACATAAAACGTTTTCCTGAGAAAATACAGACTGACATACGGTCAACACCTTTGATGGATTTGGCCCTATATTTTATTAAGGATCTATGTTTCAGATATTAAACCTACGTAATAAGTTCTTATCTGTCTTTCTAAGTTTTGCAGTTATCGTGTTTTCATGTATTCGAAAAACCAGATTTCCTCTGAATGGTCCATTAAAAATAACACATCATTTAAAATTGGATAGAGTTGCAAATTCGACGCAAAGACCACGTATCAAATTTCTTCTGTCCAGCTCAAGGCATTTTTGAGTTACAATGTTCGCAGATAGATAGATGTAATTCCATAAATGTGCTTTTCGGTCTCTGTCTGAAATTTAGTCACTCTTGTTCTATTTTTCTTTTTTTAAATATTTCCTTTATGGTTTCTATGTTTTCACTTTGTATACCAGAATGTTATAAAAAAAAAAAAAAAAAAAAAAAGGTCATAATAATTATACAAACACCGATGCTTAAAACTGTCATATATATGAAACTTTTTTTTCTTACTTTTTCGAACTAACCCATTCAAGTCATTCAATATCCATAGCGTTACCACCCATCCAGGCTTAATCTCCATTAAGCACTCGTTCCTCGACTCCTGGTGTTTATTAAGCAAGCGGGGGAGGTCCGGGACTAATATTATTTAGGTTGATCGCAGCTGCGGTCCATTTAAAGTTCGACCCGCCGCGCAGCGTGCGGCATTGTATCTGAGGGCATCTGCAGGTATAAAAGTGTGTTGTCATTTTTTTCCACCCCCGGTCGCTATCACCTGGTCTGTCTTTTTGGAGAACCCCGTTGCTCGAACAATACCGCGTGCGCGTGCCACTGCAAAACCCACTGTAGATATTCTGTGGATCGCGTTTCAGGGATCTAGTAAAACCGCAGGATTAAGAAAAATGAGGGAAAAGCTAGTGAGCAGCAGCTTGGTAAATTATAACAGGACAGATCTGACGACTTAGTTTTAAAGTCATTGCATTCGTTGAATGTTGATATTTTTTAATTTGTCAATGATAATATAATAGGTTTTTTGATAGCTTAAAATAATTTCACAGATTAACTTTTGTTGATATCTCCTTACCTATTTATAGGTCCCGATAAATATGAATCAGTTTAATTACAATTTACAAGCATTAATAAACTACTACTATAAACGGATTTACTATAAACGGATTATCTATTTTGAGCGGATTTATTATTTTAAATTTAGAAGCATTAATAAATGGATTTTTCAGCTGCATATCTTAAAAAGATTAATATTCAACATTCCATATAGCTTTTTAGTATTAAGAAGAAATATATAACTGCTATCTAAAATGAATCCTTTTCGTTGGATCAATGCATTTAAATAATTTTAAAAATAATTTAATTTTGTTTTAAAAGGCGCATTGTATGGTAAAAAAAACACAATCATTTGATTGCGGGGTAAAAAAAAAGGGCGTCTTTTTCCATTGTGTACAGATTTTAAAATTTTACTAATAAAAGATATCTATAATAAAGGTTTAGTAGAGGTTTTTTATAGTAGAGTTTTTTTTTCTTTCCTTCTTTTGCAGTTTGTGTATCCTTCTTTTGCAGTTTTGTGTATCAGAGCTATTTCCATTGAGGATAATTACTTCTTTTTTAATACTAAAGTTTAAATAGATTTTCGCTCTTTTGAACTATAATTTAAGAATATTATTCTAAGAATAAGAATCAGCAATTAATTCGTTCCTGAAGGAAAATAATTAAGAACGAACAGTATGGAGGCTGAACTAGAACGCGAAACTTTTACTTTCTTTTCTTATCTATTAGTATTTATTTTTCTTCGCAACCAAACTTTGTTTTTAATGTTATCGAAATAATCGAATAATCAAAATTTTACTGTGATTACTCTGTGGTTTTATATGCAGCAAGAAAATAGAATCTCAGTTTTTATTTAATTAAATATACTCCTGTTTAATTAAATCCCTTCTCCTGTTTTTTTTAATTGAAATAAATTTTTATTTTAGGATAACGGCAATGTGAAAGGTTAAGATAAATAAATAAATTGTTTGATAGACAGCTTAAGATCTCTTTTTCTTGTGGGTAATAGAATGAGGATACGAAGAAATTATAAAAGCTGAGATATTGAAAAATATTGTAAAAAGACAGAAAATCAAAATATGTAAATAACAAAGTATTGTCTCTATAACGTAATAGGAAAAGCAAATGTCCTCAAACCCAGTCACCTCACTGACAGAATACCTTCTCGATAATGACCTGTTGATCTCTACCTTGCATAATGAGAACCGTTAAGTGAAGAGAAACCACCAGTTCTTCTCAAGGTCCACAGTTAATTGGGACCACAAACGACCATGAACTTAGCAAAGGCCGGAGATACCGCAAGGCATCTGTTTGTTAACTTAAAAGACACCAGACCAAAAGATATGTAGTCCCACAAAAATGAAGTGAAATGAAATGAGGCGTTTTTCATTTTTGCTTTCAATGTCCAATTAAACCTTAGCTTCTTCATTAAATCTGCCAATTTCCCAAAGTGGAGATGAGTCGGACCGTGCAATCCCACCTGTTTGGGGACTACCCCCTGGTCTAGTAGCTTTTGCTGCTTCTTTTTCTTTCTCACCTGCCCACGATGCCTTTAATTTCCGCTACACGCGAGAAGACCCTAGACGTAGACAAGAGGAGTGTTCAAAAAAGTCGACATACTTTCCACCTGCGTTTGAGTAATTGAACTTAATTGGGATATTTAGTGTGTCAACGAATAACTGATTTTTGACGCTTTATAGACCGATATCTTTCCTTCAACCTTTCATTTTCAAATAAGTGCTTCCGTTATACTTCTAAAAACAAGGTTATGTTTTCTTATTAATCAAATATAAATAATGTAACTATTTAATTACTTTCTTTTTTTAAAGATTTATTCATATTATTATTCCATTGAAGAATATAAGAAAATGGTCTGAGAGTTGATATTCTTGCATTTTAATTATGTTA
The DNA here is from genome assembly GCA_026543865.1 of Argiope aurantia. Lineage (NCBI taxonomy): Eukaryota > Metazoa > Arthropoda > Arachnida > Araneae > Araneidae > Argiope > Argiope aurantia. The sequence continues at coordinate 121,281 of JAPMOR010057335.1, forward strand.
TGTACTATAATTAAAGATTTGGAACCACTGTAATTATTTTCTTTATAATGTAAAAAAAAATATCTTTTTATGTAATTTAAAGCTTTTGTAAGTTATTTCAAGCTAAATTTAAAGCTTATTTAATCCTTTACACACCGAAATGTAATAATGCATTATTATAAATGTGTGCATGAAGATTCTTTTTTTTATACTTAAAAATCTCAGAAATAATTCTAGGTTTGTTATAATTCCTAAAAATTAATGTGCAAATTTTTGTTATTATACAGGCTTTTATAATAATCGTTATCCAACAAGAATGTGAAAAAATGCATCCTGGATGATGGTAGTCAGACATTACAGTGGAGTGGAAAGAGTTAATATTTTAGTAATACTGAAATCGTTCATCATGTAAAATATTAGAAAAAATAAAGTATCGAGTTTTTCATAAACAACAATTTTAAGTGAAATATCGCCAGTCACTGAATTTCTAGAGTCGGTGGAGAAAAAATCCAGGAAAGTTTTGAACTATATAGCTCACAAAAAGCAAAATAATTATATTTGAAATCCTAGATCAACAAAAGTTAAATAAAATATTCTGCAATTCATTAAATACCATTAATAAATGCCCTCAAAGATCAGCTTAATACTCTACAATTTCAATAAACTTATATCGAACTCTTCATTCTGCAATTTGATGCTAATCTTCAAATAAATATTTTATTGATAAATTGTGAAACTCAAAATTATTATTTAATATATAAATAAATAAGTCTTTTAGAGCATTTTTTTTTTTTTTGCATCAAAGGAGAGAAAGAATGACATAGGTAATACGAGGGACGTGGTGAAAATATTTATTACACATGCATCATAAAGTTTTATTGTCTTTTACGGCAAGACAACCAGCTATACTGCAACTACTAGCAGCATTGTAACTAGCTTTTACTGTAAATAAGGTTGATGTAAAAGCAACTTATACCTGCTTTACCCTTAACTGCAACTACTTATACCTTTTTAAAACGAGATAGTACCTCATTTATTATTAATTTTTTTTTTATCAAATAAGTTCACAAAATGCCTTGCAGCGCCATGGCTCTAACCACAAATAATATGCTGCTCAGAATCAAGAAAAAATTAATTGCAAGAAAGGTGGAACATTTCTCTTCTATTATCATCTTTCAACACAACAGATGAAAAACACAGCTGACAAGAATGGGTTGATCCAAGGGGCCCCGTTAGGGGTCTAACCCAACCCTCTAAGATAGAAACCACTTCTGCTTAAAAAACAAACACGATCTCGTGCGACGTCATGCAGCTAGGTAGATCCTAGTGGTCTGTTTTCTCCGCTTGCGTAAAGTTTTCGCTTTCCTCCAAAAAAGTTCCGAGTCGCGTGCTGGTCTCGTGGTCCTTTTGTTCCGCAGTTGACCAGAATGGGGCCCCCCAGGCGGCAGATGTTACGTGGGGAATGGTAAAATTGTTCCGCACCTGGACTGTATATAAATGTCTCGGTTGAAGGACCGCGAGTCAATGAGGTGGGAGACGTATCGTCATTTGTATTGTCCCCGGGAAAACTTTGGGGTCATTAAATGGATCTCATCAAGAACCACCCTCTGCTTACCAGGTGATGGGGCTGAAAGGTGAAGGCCTGGGACACAGTCAAGTAGAGATACTAGTCGAATTTTAATTCGTTTACTCTGCTGTTTTAAGAGTCGAGCATCATTGTATCAAAACTTCTTCTATTAACAGTAAGATGTTCTCTACCATGCTGGAACTTGGCAGAGTGAACAATTAATTTGTTTTGTTAATTATTGAAAATATTTTTCAACAAAACTTTATAGTTTATAAGACAAAGAAACCCATAAACTTTGTTTAAATCATAACCTAAAAAAGGACTATTGATTTCATGATAGTTATGCAAAGGAGAATGCATTTAAATTTTACAATGAATATTGCTGTAACACTGTTATATATGCTAAAGTTGCATAAAATGTGCTTAGTTTCCAAAAGATGATATAACAAAATGCAGCTACTCAGAAAGCACTATTATCAAAAGCAATGTGCTGCATGTGTTTCCTCCCATACAAATGGTGTGCTAAATCTAGTAGCTTATCACGATTTTAGCGTTTTTTATTGTGCACGGCACATGTCAATATGTTTGACCTCTACGGGGAGGCAAGAAGTAGTACGTCAACAATCGCCTTTATTAAATTTTCAGTCAAAGGTTGCAGGAGGGGAGGGGAGACCCAAAAACGTTTTTACCGTTTTTCCTCCCGATGCCATTAGTTGATCCAAAAATGACTCAAAGCCTTAAGGGGGATGTGGAAGAAAGGGGGTGACCTTACCACGAGCCGGTCGCGTGGTTCTTCATATCATCCAGGTGTCTTTTTTTTTTTAGGGGCGGATATTTTTTCACTAAATTTTCCTACAAGGACCGCAGCGCAGATGTGAAGTTACGCACCTAAAGATTTTACCGAAATCGGGCACGTGCGTTTTATTAATGTTCGAACTCGTTTAGAAAACGAAGGGAGCAGCTACTTTTTTTTTTCCTGGTAAGATTATCAGAAGATTGGTTGATAGATTATATGATTCACTTTATATGATTGTTTCTAAAAACTTTTTATATAGGTGTTTATTGTCCGTTAAGCGTAATTTTTTTTATTCGTAAAAATCTAATGTTTTATTAACGAATTTATATGTAGATAATATAGCAATCATATATTTTTTTTTGTCCGGCTTCATTAAATTTCGAAAGAAAATTAGAAACTCAGCTAAATTTGCACTTCTAAATAATTATAAATTTTAATTATTTCCAATATTATTAAAAAAGTGTTTTTTTAATTCGACTTCAGGAAAAAGAGAATTTTATAATATAGATATCCTTTCGTAAAATTTCCTTTAAAAATGAAGGATTTTTTATAAACATTTGAAAAATACATTTTAGAATCAATCCCCTCTATTTGTGCCCGAAAAAATTCATTTTAATACTTCACTTGTTCGAAGTTCTTGCGGCAAGATACAAACTCAAAATGCATCAGGTTACAAAACTTTTATATTGTAAATTCTTCAATGTGTACCATAATGTTCATTAAATCAAAAAAAATAATACATAAAATATAAATTAGTGCATTCCGCTTAACAATGAACTAGATTGGAGCAAAACCAGGCAGAAATTTTAATTTGAATGAATTATTAAAAATTTATTTTTTTAATGTAAGAGAAGGTAGAAATTTAAAGCTGTCACTTCAATTCGAATTGTAATATTTTATCTAGTAAAATTATCTCGTTAAAATTATATTAGCTACCATTATGAATACGATATTATTATAATTTCAAATATGTTAATTCAGTAATTGATTTAAATTTCCTTTTCAAGTTGAATCATATTTGACTTTTGATCCAGCTGATATGATGTCATATAAAATTATCAATTAAACCAAAAAAGGATTAATTGGTTATAAATAAAGGAAGGGGGTGGATTCTATTCAATTAAAAAAAGCCAACTAGGAAGAGAAATCGACAGGAAGAACGATTTGTGGTTTGATACATTTCAATAGCCACGCCAAATGATATAAACGGTGGGAAACAGATAAACCGATCGTCCGAACACAAAAGATCCAAATTTTCCCATAGGATGAGAAACAACGGATGCATACAAGTTAATAATCATTGCCATTAAATGCCGTGACAGGAAACGTCGCGTGATCACTTTACCGGAAATAACGACAGTGATGCTCCTTTCTAGAGTGCTTTACACTATAGTCCTCTTTAACGCGCATTTCTTACGATACTCTTTGCAGTTAACGAGGGTGAAAACAATGTACAGACGTACAGTCAGCAAAGCTGCGCAGATGCAGATGTGTGCACCTTAAATTACTATTTCGAACACAAGATACAAAATTCTATAGCAGCTGAAACATATCCATGGATGTGTGGTTAATCACGCTATTTGAGGAAGTCTTCGTATTCTATTGGAATTTTTAACAGTTCCAAGTACTACTCAGCTATTTGTTTTATTGTTCTTTTGGGCTCCTAGAAATAAATAAATAAAACTCGAATTATATTAAATAATTTTTATATACCTTTATTCTAAAAATCTCTTTAATTATTTTAGCTAATTTTATACCAATTTGAAATGAAAGAAAAGCTAATTTCTTTTTTATATATATAGAATCAATCTCTATATTTTCGAACTTGCATTATAAATTGATTAACAATGAGCAAAATTATTAAATGCAATTGTGCAACACTTTTATATAAAAATATTTTTCATTAAAAAAATAAGTGGATGTTATTTTGTATTAATTTAATAAAAAACATTTTAAAAACGGTGAAACTATTTCGAAGAAAATTTCTGACAAAATTAGATATTTCCAACTAGATATGCTATTTAACAATCCATAATGTTTTTTTAATGTAATAATAATAAATAATTTGCGTAAAATAAAAAAAAATCCATAAAATTAATTCAAATGAAATCAAGAAACATTAAATCTCCACTAAAAGTGAATGACACTTTTTTTTTTATCTTTGAATTTTTTTCAGTAAAATATTTCTGTTAACTTTTATATGCTTATTTTAAATCAAATGAAAATTTGTTTGTAATTTTATTATTTACTAGCCACCTTTGGCGGCCAGCCGGTTCGCTAGTATTACCGCTCACTACAATTTTCAATTAAATATTTTAAGTAACTGGTCTCTTAATAGATTCTCAAACAAAACATTTTTAATCATCAAATTTTGATAGTCATACCAAACTTATACTGTTGTTTAGATCGTTTCTTTCAATTTACTATATATATATTTTGCTAATTTGTTGTCATTTCCGGTAAAACTTCAACTTTAATTTAAAGTGGAAATGGTGAAATTGCAATAAATATAAAGATATTTTTAAATAAAACCAAGTGTTTTATTTTATTTATCATCTTTATTGTTATTTATTAATTATTATTATTACTGAATATGAGTATTGCAAACAGAATCGCTCGGTATTTAAGTCTTATGTGAACTACAAAATATTTTTCATAATTTATGTAATATCTAAAACAATAATTCAACAAAAATTTCTCAGATTCAGCATAAAATTCAGTTTTTAGTTTTGCTTTCAAGAGGATTGAAATAAGCGAATGAATGTTTCTATTTTCCACGATCAACTAAGACTTATTTATGAAGTTTTGAATGTTAAAAATTTAGAAAAACTCAACATTTTCGTAATTTTAGGTCAATTAATCTTGAGAAACCTGCGCGCTGATTGGCGTATTATCTTTGAAACGATCGATGGAAAATCTAAAATTATCCTTTTTTTATTGAATAGTGATATTCAAATTTTCATAATCAGTCAGTTTAAGTGATTGATTTAGTTAATTGGAAATTAACTCTTTTTATTTAAAATATTAGTGTTTCAAGAACATTTTGTTATTCGTAATTTCCACAGCAGAAGCTTAATGTAAAATCAAAAATTCATTATTTATTAGAGTATTTATTAAATCAAGTTATATAAAATATAATCCTTTTCCATTTATACCATTTTAGCAGATCTGTGACTTACTAAAGGTTTACAAATCAGCTGTGTGGCCCTGATTTGAATGGATATCCTGTTCATATTAAACAAAACTTGCCTTAAAATAAAACTGATATATTGGATTAATAATATAGAGAGTGTAAAAGATAATAAAATAATTTTTCTTGAATTTATTTTTTAGAAAAAATAATATTTCATATTTGTTTCATTTCCTACAGACACGTGCCGAAAATTATATTTTTGCAGATTTTATTTCCAAAAAGATTTAATTTATTTTTAGTTGGAGCTTTAATCAATGTGATAGCAACACTTTGAAAAAAGCTAATTTTTTCCCATGAATACGAAACGTGCTCGAGCAGCTTCAATTTTATTTTTATTTTGCACGAAAAAAAATTTTGAAAAATATATTTAAAATATTTATTTAAAAATTCATTAAAAATAGAAATTTAATTTTAAGGTTCAAACATTGGTATCATTTAAAGGATAAATGTAAAATTCTTTTTAGTGCGGTAATATTTTCGGAATTTATAGCAGAAACACGCCAAAATTTCGCTTAATTTTTAAATAAATAAAATTCTAATTAAAAATTCGAAAAAATAACCCCAGGTGCACATTCCCGGCCTCCAAGGTATACACGTGCCAAATTTGGTAACTGTAGGTTGAATGGTCTGGCCTGTAGACGCCAACACACAGACACACACATTGAGCTTTATTATAAGTACTACATAGAACAAACACATCAAAAGTAAACATAACATTTCAATAGTTGCCAAAAACAAAAGAGAGAAAAATGCAATTAATAAGTAGACGATATTTAGAAAAGTACAGATATTTAGACTGGAAAATAAAATTATCTGAAATTAACCACACGCGCAGACGATATTTACAAAAGTAAAAATATTCAAACCTGAAATGGAAAATATATGAGCTATTCCATCAATAAATGCCATAAGTTTGTTTATATCTTCATTATTTTATGAGTCATTAAACATCAAAATGGGTTCGAGACTAAATAAACACCCTGTATAGAGAGTGTAAAACATCATAAAAAATTTTTTTCTTGAATTTATTTTTTAGAAAAAATAATATTTCATATTTGTTCCATTTCCTACAGACACGTGCCGAAAATTATATTTTTGCAGATTTCATTTCCAAAAAGATTTAATTTATTTTTAATTGAAGAAAAGATTTAATTTAAGATTTAAAGACCAAAAAGATTTAATTTAATTTTAATCAATGTGATGGCAACACTTTGAAAAAAGCTAATTTTTCCCCATGAATGCGAAACGTGCTCAATTTTAATTTTTTGCGAAAAAAATTATTGAAAAACATAATTAAAATATTTATTTAAAAATTCATTAAAAATAGAAATTTAATTTTAAGATTAAAACATTAGTATCATTTAAAAGATAAATTTTTGATCTTTAACTTCATGTAAAAATCTTTTTTGTACGGTAATATTTTCGGAAGTTATAGCAGAAACACGTCAAAATTTCGCTTATTTTTTAAATAAATAAAATTCTATTTAAAAATTCGAAAATATAACCCCCAGGTTTAATTTGGTAGCTGTAGGTTGAAT
>JAPMOR010057335.1:128753-145723 GCA_026543865.1 Argiope aurantia
GAGAAATAGAATCAGCTGGCGAAAATACGAAATGAGAGTATAAAAAAAAATATTGGCAACCATGCGCGGGAGCAGGTGTTGGCGGGCTCGATGTTCTTTGTTCGATTTGGCGGGTTCCACAGGAAGTTGACGGAGCCCTTTTTAAATGTGTCTCTATCCAGGATTGGTCCTGAGTGCCCCTCCTTCACCTAGCCCCTCTTTGGGCCACCATATGTTTTCAAAGGAAGTGCAGATGACATCAGAGAATTTGTCAGAAAGGCATTGTCATTTGAAATTGTACTGAATGCCTGTAGATGGCGCTGCAGACATAGCGTAAAAGTTGTAAAATTTTTAAAGGATGCAGCTTCCTGCTTTTTTTTATGAGCACGCTTTCGAATTGATTTTGATGTCTAGAAATGAAATAACAAAATTAATTTTATTTATATTTTAAGGTCTTATTCCTTTGAGAAGAAACCTACAAAACCACCCAACAGTTCATAAGTTAAATTTGCTTTTTGAGATATACACATGTACAATTAAATAAGCTGGATTATGTACAGAAATTTTATTAATATTAAACCTATAATATTAAGTAAATAAATTTTATCACTTGAAATGTAACTAAACAAGCACCTTAATACACAAATAAATAATTAAAAATAAGAGAAAGCACTTAATCATCAACTTTATTAGCATCTTATGAAATAACTGAATAATAAATTTAATTCATTCCACTTTTATGAATTAAAATTACAAGCAAATTCATTATAGCTCACATTTTTTTTTAATAACTGGAGGTGACAGTATTTAATTAAGCTTTGTAATTTTCAACACAGAAATAATGTTGAAGACTAAATAGATTAAATATCACAAACTTAACTGAATTTTAAACCAGAATTAGTACCTTAGGTGACTGAATTTCATAATTAAGTTAAATATTTTTAATTGTAAAGCATATATAATTGCTTGAAATTATTTAAATCATTTTTTAGGTATTTAAACTGTGACATTTCTCAATATGTATCTATGTAAATTAAGAATTTAATCTATTCCATATTCTTTCAGAGTACAAATTCACTTCCTACTCAGCATCTCTGTTAGCTTCAGCATGTCTTGCAGTAGCTATCAATGGAATAACTTGGTTACGAAAGCCTTGGGGATCACTATCTGCACTATTAGAAAGTTTAACAGAGCTAATGGATATAAATATTGTAAGCATATATACATTTTTTCATAGTTTATGAAATAAAATATTTTTAAATAATATAATTTCAAACAAAGCCTGCATAAAAAAAATACTTTATTTACTATTTAAACTATTATCTTAAAATTATTCAATTGAAATAATTTGAATAGAATCAAAATGCTATTAGTGTTGATAACTCTATTGTGCTTATTCATTTGCCTTTCACTATAAAGAAATTGATACAAAAATTATGTGTATATTTAATTTTCATTGTAAAAAATAATAAAAATCACATTTATTATTATTTTAATTAAATTTTCCACTTTTCTTTACAGAAATACTTACAAGCATGTATAACAGATGTTGAAGATTTGATAACCACTAATATTGCACAGCTGAAACAAGTTATGACAAAAAATATGGCAGCAAGCAATAAGATGAACTGTTCAATGGCAGCAAATGGAGTTCAAAATCAACTAGAAGGACCCAGCGATGTGCAAGATGTAATATTTTAAAAGAAAGGAGAAAGAGAAAATCACCTATATTTGTTTTCTATTTCAAATTCTACTTTTAATGAAATCAGTTTTATACAGTTACGTTTTATTCATATTACAGATTGGAATTTATTATTTTAAGCAATGCAAAATATAATTTTATTACTGCATCAATTTTTTCCCTACTATCATAGTTTATCAATTCATTTCTAATACAAATGAATTTATAAGTGATACAAAGATTTTTAAAAGATATTTAATTTAAATACTTGAAATAATTGACATTATTAACAAAATCATGTAATCTGTAGATGAAGAGAATGTAACTGAATATAAATTTTTTGACACCAAAGTTCATGTTTATTGTTGACCCAGATCTTTCACATTGTCATGTTAATTTATTATTATTTTACAATTATCACACTTAACTATTTGTGTTGCATTTGCTCTTGTCTTTTATATTTTTATTTTGAATATTTCTAGTCCTTTTTTTTCAGTTTGCATCATTTCATTTATTTATTAGTTTGAGATTATTTATATAAATTATAATGCATTTTTATATTTGTGATGATATGAAACACTCTGCATTCCACATAGATATAAGCTGCAAATTTTTTATTAAAATTATATAAGAAAAAATATGGATATTAATATCATGTGAAATTGTAATTATGATACTCATTTTGAAGAAAGAGAAAAAAATTACCAAAAAAATTCTAATAATTGAAAAATAAAACTGTTCATGTTACTGTTTGTTGAAATTATATGTTACAGTATGTATTATCTTTATCAAAAAGTTATAATTATGAATATATTATAGTTGAAATCTCATAATGTCATTGAATCATTTGGTCCGAGGTGCATTTTAAGATTGTCTTTCTAAAAATTTGTTATACACTGTAAATAATTGTACATAAGCAACAAATCTGAATAAATATTTTTATATTACAAACCAAATCTGTGCATTTGTGAATACATACAGAAAACCACATAAAAATTCCAGTGATATGAATAAATATATGATATCAGAGTTATGTCGCATACATATCATCTTAAGATACATTATCACTACAGTATAATTTTAAAAGACATGGCATGTTATTTTTGATTTTTTGCTGATAATGTATGTATGAAAAATAGAATATTTATACTTTTTCAATTTCTTTCTTCCCAATAATTTGAATTCTATGGTCATTAATGATTGGGTGGGAGCATTTTTATATCTATTAAAACTTATCAAATATTGTGTCTGAAACAGGCTAGTATAAAATTTTGTTTTTACAAAATTTGATTTTATACACTTTAAAACCATAGTTTGAAATCAGTAAAATTCCAGTGATTTCACAAGTAATTCTGTAATTATTTTTCCCCCTGCACATGTATTTCATACTAAATTGCAAGATGTCAGTATAAGAATTTTATGTCTTCAAAATTACTCTACAAATTTTATTCTGATTAATGATAAAATAGTTTTGTTATTTATATTTCCCAATTTTTAATAAGTAAATAAATTACCATAAATCAAATTTAAAGATAAAGCATAAAAAAATCTCCTAAAATTGCATAAAAAAATCTAAAACAGGGCAAGACATAAATAGTAGAATGAAAATACATTTCCTGAAATAACTTTAATATTTATGGACGTATAATGAAAAAAGAAAAGGTATTTATAAAAAATAAAAAGGTTTTATTAAAATAATCAAACTTCAAACTTTTCTACACAAAAATGAGGTCCATTTTCTTCATACTGCTTTCGGGTCACAATAAGCTTATGAAATTCTAGGTCACTAGGAATCATTGTTCCTCCTTCCCAAGCAGTAGTTATAGGGCTGAGATACAGAAGAAATAATTTTTATATTATTCTTAGTGATAATTATGAATTAGTGAGTCACTACTTCAATTTTAAAATATGAAAAATTATATACATTAAATTTGAAATGTATCAGATATACAGATTTCACATTTTAAACACATTTTCCATTTAATACATAATGATTTCATTTTAAACATTTTTATAAATATCAGTAGTATTAGCAATAAATAAACTGATTGAATGGTGGGGAATTCACAATATACTTATTTTAAATGTCTTTATTTATAATTTTTATACACAGTGCATCATCCAATATTTTTTTAAATTTATGTTTGAAAATACATTTAAAAAACAAAACATGAAAAGCAGGAGATAATTAAAAAGTAAGGGAGGGGGGAAAAAATGGAAAAAACAGATGTCAAATAACTATTAACAATTATATCTCTTTTGAAATGAAGTATGCTTCTTTAAAAAAAATGATTAAAAAAAACAATTTTGACCAATAAATGGTGCAAGCTTTCTTCATAAAATTAATAAAGAAATTCTGGAATGATTGCCAAACAAAGGTCAGAAAAGACTGAATTTTAATATAAAAATTAAAATAATCATTTTAAATTTTTTTTTAAAACTGCAGAATGCAAATCTTATATGTAAACTTTATATGCCATACAAGATCATATCAAAGGTTATGATCTTTTCATTTAAGCAAAGTAATAAAAAAAAATCCACCCCTAAATAATTGACAAGTTTTATAACATGATTATTAAAAAAATAGATGAAATTAAATTAAATAAAGAAGGAGTTGTTTCCTCAAAATCTCGCATAATCTCATTATACAAATGCTATCCTCCTCTCCTCCCTCTTAAAATTATGGACTTTGGATAAGATTGCGAATGCCTTGCAGAGTACTGGCAAACAATAGTATGAAATATGGATACTTGATATAAATTTATAGTAGTTTTGCCTTTTTATTGAATCTATCATGTGATTACAACCTAACATTTAGCAAAAGGCACATGGTAATTGAATTTGTGTTTTAGAAGAGTTGTTTGCAACCAATTGAATCATTTGGCATAGAACTGGAATTATAATCATAGGATTCCGTGAAAATTTCATATATTTAAGTTTAGAGTTATCATGTTTATTAAAGTACAAACCAAGAGAAAGCCAACACCTTAATGAATTTGGTTCTAAATGTAATACATATCAACATCTTAGATGTTAAATCTGCATATTAAATTTTATACACCTCCCTTTGCTTTGTTGTTACTGTATTAATTTTTATTTAAACATCAGGACAGACTTCCTTGGAGTGGAGTTTGCTCACAGAATTTGATAGAAATTTAGTAATTTGATGTAAAAAAATACCAAATTTCACCAGTCTAACTCACAGCATTTTTGAAACAGAAATGCAACCAGCAGTCAAATAGACAAATATCATAGTAAAAATATGTTTTTCAAACTTGGAGAAGTCTAAAATGTGGATATTCATCAAGTTCATTCCTCGAGTTCAAATTTTTTTCCTCTCGAGTTTTTACAATACTTGCTCTATACATTAAAGTAAAAAAAAAAAAAAAAATTGAATTGATAATTTCCATTTTTCAATTTAAATTTTTAGTAGTGTTTGAAATGCATTATATATAATAAATATTCAGTCAGGAAAATATAATTATTGGGTATAGCAATAATTTTCAAGCCCTTATAATTAACTGCATTGTAATAATAATATGCAGTCAAATCTTTCTTACATAAAACTAGATACTTTTTCTAATAAAGTAGCTTGAACTATGATTAGTAAAAAACAAAATATTTTCTATTATAAAGGACTATTTTATTCTGACAAGTATACAACATATTTTTCTTAAAAAAAGATATCTTCTAGAAATTAATTTGATTTATGTTCCACATATTTTACACAAGGTTATAGAACATGCTAAAAGTTTATAGATCCCCATATTATAATAATAACATTCTTAAAATGCATCTATCTTATGTTGTGATTTTAAACATATAAAATAAATTTCTTTAATCTATCCATTCATAAAATTTATCTGCATTCAAGAGGATACGGATTTCATTCTTTTATGGTGTGATTGGAGGATGAAAAGGATAATTTAGAAGTGGGTCTAATTCAATAATGTCCAAGATTTGATTAGTCAAATTTTTTTTAAACTCCAAGATGCAGATATCTTTAGTGTTTCAATATCTAGTATGAAACTTACTACATTATTCTTTATACATATGTTTGTTAACAATATCTTCTATTTAAAAATACATAAAAATAGCTCTTTTTTTAAACTGTATGCATTTAAATACATTTCATGTTTAATTCTTCCAAGGCAATTTTAGGAGTGAAAAGTATGGAAATTTATATTGCCCAATATATTATATTACTCAATGTCTCAGATTTAGATATTTTGTGGCATTAGAAAAGGAATATTATGAAATACACCTTAATAATTACATTTAATCAATTTATTTCACACAATCTTAAATTAATCAATATGATAATTATTTGTTTTTAGTCAATAGCTTCATTTTAAAATATTTGCAAAAGTGTACATATTTAATTTTTTAGTAATATGTGCATCAAGGAAAAGATGACTAAAATAATAAAAAAATAACTATAAACCATAAATAAAAAATAACTATAACCATAAAAAATAACCTTAATTGTTATTTAATGATTTCATAGCTTGCAATTAGAAGTATTTAATTAATATAATAGATTATACAAAAATATTAACTTCAAAAAAATTTCTTTTTACAGGCTTTGTTAAAGTTGACTGTAACAAAACAAGCTAATGAATAATTGATATCCCAATATATTATTAAAAAGAAATTGTTCATTAATTAGTTTTTAATTTAATAATTCAATATTATATATATATATATATATATATATATATATATATATAGAGAGAGAGAGAGAGAGAGAGAGAGAGGCGGTTTTCCGCACAGGCAGTGGAGATAGTTGCCTTGTGCCTGGAGATCTATAGGGACTTCAAGATCTATATGGACGTATATCATAGTGTAATTTAATTGTTCAAGTTTCCTCTTTGGTCTGATTTACAGAATCTTCTCCTTTTACTTTACAGAGAAAGTGTTGATTCATTGATAAAAGTGTTAAGTAAAATTCTTTCAGAACAAAAACGATGCATCTGCAAATTCTTTTCTACAACTTTATAAGTTCAGGATACTTTCTCACATCCTCTCTTTCCTATTTTCTGCCTCCCTATTTTAAACACTACATCATGCTCACCAGGGTTAATAATTATTGATCAAGAGACAAACAAACGTTATAGTACATAAATTGTGTCGCTAAAAGGCATAATACCGTACAAATCAAAAATAAAAGCTATAAATGCATTAGAAACTGCCTTTCAGTTATATAACACAAAATAAGCATGAAGATAAAAGTATGAAGAAAAGCCTGAAGATAAGAACTCAAATAAGTTTGTCAGGCTACTTTCTTGTTATCAATAGTGGGAGGGGGGGGGGCTCAAAATATTTCAGCACCTGTGACCTCATATTACTAAAATCCGCTACTGTATATTATATATATAATACACATACAATGAAGTCCTAATGTTTTATTATTTTAAAAAATGTAATTCTAACAAATTTATTAATTTGACAAATAGGCTAATAATATTTTTTAAAATCTAGTTGCTCATATTTCTAATCTGTTTAATTGGAAATATGTCACTGTGTATGATAAAGATACATATACGCCTCAGAAAAATAATTTGACATCTACCTTTATTTAGTTTCAGGGATGGCTAATAAATATTTAATTAAAAGATGAAATATATTCTAAATTTAAAAATACTCTGTTTTGCTATGGGATGGAAGAAAGATTAAGTTATCTTTAGAATATAGATTTTAAGAAAAAAAATCATTTATGAAAACCAATTATCAGCATTAAAAATATTGTTCAAATAGTAAACAAATATGTTCTGTCTACATTTTTCATTCTTGAAATTAACAAGTATAAATTTATAATACAGATATAAATGCAAGAAGAAAAAAAAAAAAAAAGAGAGAGAGAGAGAAAGGTGGATATAACACTCACTTGTCTGGTAATGTTACATTCACATCATATAAATGATGTGCTTCAGCACGGACATCTTGATATCTGAAATTATTAAAAAAAAAAAACTGTGAATGCAAAGTTTGTGAAAACATGATTTTATTATTAAAAAAATGAAGTTTATTGAATTAAGCATGCATATAAAAAATTATTTCTTTCAAAAAATACACTACAGCAATGAAAAACAGATAACAAATTAAAATTAATAAAGAAAAGCAATAAAATACCTAAATAGTACAAATAGTATAATATTTGTATAAAATAAATTTTAACTGCCCTGAAAAAAATCTGTTTCTGATTTATATAATTTTGCACTTTCTATTACAATTTATATATTATATAAAGCCAGCATTACAATTACAAAAGAAAGAAATTCCATTTCAAAAAGAAAAAAAATATATATTCTGCATACTTGAACGTTGCTGCTTTTATTAATCTATAAGCACTTTTTCCTATTCAAATAAATATTTCTTATTGAGAGCTTATTTTCAGATTTCAAAGCAAAAATATTTATAATAAATAACAGTATTTCTGAATGGAATATTTTACAGAAAATTTATATTGATCAAAATTGTCACTGTGTACAATTGACAATAAAGCCTTTTATATTATGAAATACAACAAATAAGAGTATAGTTTTTTCCTACAGAAGTTTGTTTTAAAACCTAAATAACGTACTTATTTTATGCTCTGGTTTTAAAAATGTTTACAACATTGTCAAGCATAATTTTCCAATTGTGACATAAATAATATATATATAAGTTCAACAGTATTTAAAGTAAAGCCAAATTAAAATTTAACTTAGATAAATAAAAAATTTTAAAAAATTAATACTTACACACGATCCTTGAAACCTGGAAAACATGCATTACCACCAGTTAATAGAATGTTTTTGTACATATGAGGTTGAATTTCTGCAAGCATAAAAAATAAATATAATTCACAAATAATGATTGACTTATATAAAATTTTCACAAACACAAAAATCAGGGTTTCTTTTTCTTTCTTTCTGCAGAACTGTTATTTTAATATTTAGTATAGTAATTAGGTTTAATTTACAGAGCATTTAAACGTTCCTTTGTTTCTGATAGATTTACAGATGCACATTATTTTGGTTCAGTATGACTACAGGAATATTTTTTCATTAACTATTAAAGCTTTGGAAACCATAGTTACACTTATTTTTAAATCAATTTTCATCATATTTTACATTTGTTAGGGGAAAATAATTTACAATCAATCTCCAGAAGAATTAGAGAACCTATAAAATTATAATTTCAACTAAAAAATTCAGAACATGTTTTTATTTAAAATCTAAAAGAGCTAAAAAAAAATCTTAATAAATAGGTAAAACAAAACATAAAAATTATAAAATAACAGCATGCAAGAGTAATATTGATGTACTAAAATATGATATAGGAATTACAGTAATGCAGTATGGAGTTTTACTGTAAGGGTAGTAATATTTTTATTCATGAAACTTACAAAATATTTTTACTTTCGATCATATCTTTAAGAGAAAATTATAAATGTGATAAGAAAATGATCAGCAGAAGTAAAAGGAAAGAAGCAGCAAGTTGTTATAATTAAAGAAAATTAACTTAAATATTAAAATAATGCACAATACCTTAATATTCAGACTCTCCATTCACCAATATGATCAAATGTAACAAATGAGAGTAATTTTGCACATTTGTTTGAATTACATACTTGAAATAATTACAACTATCAAGTACTCTCCCTCTCCATTACAAAATATTTAAAAACTATGCTACTTATTACATGGAACTTAAAAATGCTATTACTATGTTTAAAAATATTTAAACAAATCCAAATTATTTAGCTTAACAATGAAAATACATAGCAAAATTCCTGTTTTAAGATGTATACGAGTAAGCTTTTACAAATAAGGTACAGTGACAATGTACACTTTTGCTATTTAATAAATATTATTTTCTAATCTGATATTTAAAAAAAAATTTCCAGCATTTCAATTTCTTTAACTTTACAACATTGTTATTTTTTGAACCATTTAAATTTGCCTTTTAACAAGATTAATAGGACTTAAGTCTAAAACCAATGGAACAAAATACATAAATAAGCCACATGAATAGCACTACAATAACAAAAAGTATTTACTTTCATCTTTAAATAAAATAATTACATATTTCTAATTATAGTGGACATATACAAAAGGTGTATGAAGAGCTTTAAATGTGCGAGAAAGTAAGATTATTAATAATAAAGGAATTTTATGCCAATTTTGGAAAAACAAGAGGTGAAAACATAAAAAGCAATATTTAGTTGCCTCTTGAATGTTAAAATCTTAAATTATTCAAATATAACAACTCATCTTCAGGATAAGTTTCAATACAACAGATTATGGCCTCAGAGATACCTGCCTCTTGAATGTTAAAGATAAATCTATCTAATAAAGCTCAATGTGTGTGTGTGTGTTGGCAGTCTACAGGCCAGACCGTTTGGTACATGTATACCTTGGAGCTCGGAAATGTGCACCTAGGGTCTCTTTTGAATTTTTAATTAGAATTTTAATTATTAATTAAAAACTACCTTCCTGCTAAAAAAAATTCTTCGTTTCAGTAAAAAATATTATTATAATAATTGCAATTTAATCATTTCCACTTTAATTTAAAGCATAAATTATACGGGAGCTAACAGAAAATTCGAGATACATATTACGCTATGGCTGAAGGCCTTTATAATATTATGAGTGAATTATATGACTATCAAAATTTGAAGTTTTAAAATATTTAATTAATAAATTTTAACGAGCATTAAGATTGATGAGCTAGCTGGTCGCCAAATTCAAATATAACAACTCACCTTCAGGACAAGTTTCAATACAATAAATTATGGCCTCGGGGATCCCCATCTCAGGAATATGGACAGAACCAGGGTGAAAAAGAATTTCTGGTACCAAAAATCTCTCATTGTTCATTCTTACCAACTGAAGAGGAAAAAATAGTTCACATCAATAACGATAATAAAAACAAGGGAATTAAGAAATAAGAATTTTATTCAATAGAATTAAATAAAAATACGACAGACTGAAATTCCAAGAATAATACAACAAACAATTTAACTGGTATAAAGTATATGGTGTTAAATCTCTACTATTAAAAATAAAGATGAATATGTGTCAATGTTCCAATTTAATAGTTGGCATTCGATAGGCTAGAATATATGATCCACAGTTATCAAATTTGGCATATATATAACTTGGAGAGAACAAATGTTCACCTTGGTATGATTTTTTTTTAATTTGATTTAAAAACTAAGCTGAATTTTGACTTTAGGTGATAACTTCTAAAAATATAATATAAAACAAAAAATTTCACACTGCCTCAAATTTTTAAAAATTATCTTTTTGATAATACCAATTTAATAGTTGTGAGAATTTTTGCATTTTTCAAAAAAAAAAAAAATCTTTTTGTTTGATTTAAAATAATAGAATACATTATTGCACTGAAATTCAAACCATTTTCACTATTTCATCATCTAGTCATGTGATTTTCTGCCACTGCTGAAAGTTAATATAGAATTTTATTTAATATTTGTATTGGTTTAATTGGTAATTATAAGAAACATAAAAAAGCAAAATTACAATACTGCAAAATTTATTAAATAGATGAACTACATACTTATATTTTCAATAGTGCATATTATTATGGTTCTAGTCTCCATAAGAAAGTTTCATGTACAAAATGAGTGGAATAAGATGCCAGACAATTATATAAATATTTTTAATGTCTGGCAATTTTATGTTACCATGTAGCTTTATCTAAATGATTAAAATGAAATTAAGGATAACCAATATCTGCAATGCATCATCTGGTAACCAAAGGGAACTTGTCAAAAACACAAATTAAGAATTACATTTTCAACAATTAAATTACTTTAAAAGTGCTCTCTCTCTCTCTCTTTTAATTTTTATTATTCAGTAATATTTTATATCTACTATTTAATACGCAAGTAGAAGTCTAGTTAAAACTATATAATTTTAGAACAGTATGATACAAAGTAAAATAAAACCTATCTAATAAATTTATTTGATGAATCAAATAACTTCTTACATTAATTGCTGAGTTATACTTAAAAGTTGATTAAGCTAATAAAGTCATTTAAGCATTAATCTGAAAAAAAAAATCCATTTGTCATATTTTCAAAAAAATCACTAACTTGTTCATTTTCTTTCGGTTTGCCTGTAGTTTCTTCAGGAGGTCTGACATAACCTCTTTTAATAACTGTATAATCAGGTAAGACATAATCTCGTACAATAGTGTTTTCTTTCCCTCTTTTTCTAGGGGGAAAAAAAAATATTACGCAAAGATTTTAAGAAAGAAATTTAATAAAATAAAATATTAACTAACAAAATGGCTGTGCTTTCAATAATATAGATGTATTTTGATAATAGTTGCATAATACATAGCTTGATTGCATTCACTCAATATTGTGTATTGTGTAGCATTTCATCACTACTGTTTGAAATGAACATATTTTATAACATAGTGATTTTAAACTTAGAATAACACAATTGTCATAATTGAGTTTATGAGCATATTTCAGCTACAAATATTTCTGTCAAATTGGTAATATTGTTTTTTAGCAACCATACAAATATTAGGATAGGTATTTGGAATATCAACAAATAAAATAATAAAATTTTAATTACTCATTATTACTTTTTGCACTCTGTTTAAAAAATGACAATATTTTAAAAGTTCAAGCAAACTAACAAAATAAACATGGTCCCATCCCCACCCTTCTAACATTATTTTTGTGCCTGTGACATTATATCAATCTTCTGAAAATTATGAAGTTCAAAATAGTATAACAAAATATTTACAAAACAAAAATAAATTACAATTTATTTTTATTAAATGTTAATATTTCAGAAAATTTTTGCAGACATATAAATGTTCTCACTTTCTCTTTTGTGATTTCCATTCTCATATACTTGTTAACCAAATTCATAGTTACTCCCACCTTGCATTCCTCCATAATCTATTTTTATCTGTTCATCTCTCTCATAGAAATTTCAATAATAGTAAAATACATTTAAAAAAAAATTTACATATAGGATTACTTTACTTGTTTGTTTGTTTAATTGTTAAATTTTAAAAAAACTTATATGAAAGAATTTCTTTGTTTACTCTGTTCCTCAACTGATCCCCAACAGTATTATGCAACTTCTATGCACAGTTATATTTAAATTATAGACTAAAAAAATTCTAAAACCTACTATTAAGAAATTTTTTTTAAAGGATCAATTCTTCTTGCTTTTCAAATAATTTAAAGATCGAATCACCTGGATTTATTTCCCCCCATCAGCAAAGAAGTTCTTATTTCTATCTTCCCTCATTAACAATCAATAATACATGGAGTGATTAAAAAGGGACAATAGAGATAAAAACTTAAATGTACTGTCTACTGAAAACTTAATCCTATATTGGTACAGCAATTGCAATAAATAAAGGTAAAAATTATATAGATGTAGATTCTGTATCATCCATAAGAAAAAGATATAATCAAATTATTATAAAATTCTAATATATTAAAAGAAAATTATTTAATTTATAATTTATAAATTATTTAATATATGCTTAGTTACAATAACATAAATCATCAAAGGTATATAATTTAATGTATATTTATGAAATATCACTAATTTCCAAAAATAGTGATTTGTAAATAAAAATAAATGAGAATAAAGATGAAAATAAGAATAGAAAACTCACTCGGCTATCTTTAAATCTTTATCAGGATCCAATGAAATATAGCACACATCCTCTTTAACTTGATTCATGACATATGTTTCATCCATCACATTTAACTGACGATATGAAGTGATTTCCTTCAAATGATTAGTCAAGACTTTTCCACCAGCATCAATTCTAAAGAAATTTTAATTATCTATTGAATAAAATTCATAAACACTGATAAAAAATTTTCTTCTATTGGAAATTGAGAATTTTGTTCTAATGGAGTCAATTCACACAAAGAACCACATAATTGATATAACTGTGCAGTCATATATATTTATGTGTTTTACAATGCATTCTAACATAATGTTACAAACAACTAACACAAGATGTCTAATAAGTAATAAAGTAAAATTCCTGCAGCATATCACATAAAACACAGACTCTTATTTTATGTCATTTTGCGAGATAATTTATAAAAGATTGATTCATTTGAATCATATTGCCCTATTAGCTGCCTTTAGTGACTAGCTAGATTGCCAGGAATATTGTTTGTGTTACTGTCAATTACATCTCATGCATAAATTAGCTACACGATTTCCCCAAGAAAATAATTTTAAGCATTGACTAACGATATACATTAGAGCTATTATGTAATTATAATAACTTTATATCTGCTTCTATTTAATGAGTATAAGAATAATTTTAATAGAGTTAAGTCCCAAAATATCAAATTACTACTAAAAATGAGGCTTTCAAGACAAACTATCTCAATTTTCAGGTAACTGTAATTTCATTTTCTTATTTCTTGCGAAAACTACACAGATATTAAACTGAATATTTCATCTTTAATAAAATGGAAAACTAATAATGGAAAAATAATCAAGTTATTAAATATTTGATGAAAAAATGAAAATGACTTGAATTTCAGTTCAACAATGAAATGCATTATTCAAAATTAGATAAATATATTTTAAAAATTGTCACAATTTAGAAAAATTTCCACAGTGAATTAATATTCCTTGAGGAGATTATTTAAAATTTAAGATGAAGTACAAATTATTTTTACACAGTAATATTTCTGGAAATTTTCACACAAAAACACCAAATCTTTGCTTCATTTTAAATTAATTAAAATCTGAATTCAAGTTTGAAAAAAGTTGCTCAAAAATGCACATTTTTACTCTATAAAGTGTATATGTGTCAAATTTTGTTGCTCTAGGTCAAATGGCATGTCCTGTAGAGCATAAACATACATATTTATCTGTAATACTGTAGAGATAGTGTCATTGCATATAAGTAGCAAATGAAGAACCCAAGAACCCAATGCAGAAAAGCGGAACTTTCGGAAGGTTAGTAGATTTTTAAGAAATCTGTATACCTACTAAAGAGAATTAAATTGAACCTAAATTTAATTTACAGGGCAAAAAACAAAATTATAATAAATGTCAGGGAAAGATTTCTTTATAGATTTAAAATGATTTCTCTTAGCTAAGAAAAATTATCAAAGATATGATCAAAAGACAGATAAATCAATTTCTAAATAGGTTTTTTTCTTATAGTGAGCAATTTTTAAGTGATATGTTGTGAAACCTTGCAGAAGTTTCAGGTAAATCAGTGGCTTAAACACTTTTCATATAACATAAAGTAAGTTTAATTTTGAATCACTGTAAGATTTTGTGCATGATATACCATGTAGTAAAAACTTACAATTTTCTTATTTACATAATTTCAAATTCTGAAAATTACAGACCATGTAGAAAAGCTGATTTTATTTTAGATTCCTAATTAAAAACTTACTAATGTATTTTCGAATATTTAGTTGATTCAATATTAATCGATTTCA
Organism: Argiope aurantia; assembly: GCA_026543865.1. Lineage (NCBI taxonomy): Eukaryota > Metazoa > Arthropoda > Arachnida > Araneae > Araneidae > Argiope > Argiope aurantia. The sequence continues at coordinate 143,888 of JAPMOR010057335.1, forward strand.
CTTTGGTTTTATCAATAGCTGCTTGGATTTATAATAAAAGTTTAGATTTGAATTAAATAACAACCCTAGGTACTTATACTTGTTAACTTTAGAATCTTAATGACCAAACATTTGGAATGAATACAAAAGTAGCCTGCATCGTTCTTTGGTAAAAATAAAATGTACATATTTAGTGGAATTCATTTTTAATTTTCACAGTCACTGAATCACAGATATAACAGAAATATACAAAATTCTACATAGTTTGTTGATTGAACAAAGATAACAATGCTTAATAATAATAGAAATGCCATAAGCTGAAATAAATAAGTAGCAGTGTAAAATCTTTTAAACAAATTATGTTGATTATTTCTCTCCTCAACTACTCCTAAGGGATACTATTTTTTGGGAATAAATTAATATCTTGAACTCAATCTCTAACATTACAGCATTAAAAGGAGAACAGAGTTTAGAAAGTAACTGAGGCAAGGTCCAGTAACAATGAAATAAACTAAAAATATGATAGAATTTTAACCATACTCTCCAAATAAGAAGTCAACCCATGCACACAGAAGGTCATTAAATTATTTTATCTATTGCAATGGACATTATAACCAATTGTCATAGCTAGTAATTAATCCTCATTGCACATTTATAATTTGATTATTAAGCCATGAAATTTTTATATTATTTAGGTCTCCAAGTTTGGCCAGCTTGTTATAAATCTTAGCAGCCTTACTCTCATTTACTGTTAGTTATTAAAATTTCTTACTTCAGTGAAATACTAATCAAAAGTATTTAAAGACAATCTTAACCGGCATATTAATGAACTAAGATCTCTATGATAATTAAACATATAAGCGATAACTATAAAAAAAATCTTTTGACCACTTCTGGATTTTCAGATATATTATGAAATCAGTTTATATTATCATGGTAGAAAATAAAATTGTATAAGAACTCAATTTTTTAAGACATTACAATATATAAAAGAACATTGTTTAATCAGAAAAAATAACCATTATTATTTTGAATGCTATGACTATCTCATTACATTCAAATTATTGTTATTGGTTCAACATTCATGAAGAAAAATAACAAATCACAATTCAGTTCAATTCGCTAATTTTAAATTTACCTCTATCTGTAAATATTTTTTTTTCATTTTTAATAAAAAAAATTTACTGCAAACAATTGATTCAATATGACTTTACAATATTATACTATATGTTATAACAAATTATCACAAGCTGACTGTCTTGATCTGATATTTCCTAAAAGGACTTTTTATGTTTATCAATGTACAGAATTACATTTTAAAAAATAAACCTTGGTAAAAACACATTACAATTTAATTATTCCCTTCACTCTTTAATTCATGAATAAATTAATAGGGTAAAATATCTTTATTCTATAAATATTCTGTACCAAATATGGTTCCTATGAAATCTAAAATCATGATTTAAGTCCTAAAAGACTATCATATAGTACTTGAGATAGACATTTATCTATATACTTTTCAATCTCTACTTTTATATTTTAATTTTTTTAACTCCTTAAATATATTTATGTATGCTTCATGCTATTTAATTACTTTTATAATTTACTACTTAAAAGCAATCTAGATTCTTTTTTTTTTCCTCTTAATATTTATATTGAAAGAGAATTTAAAATCATTCAACGTACAATTATACTAATTTTAAACTAAAAGCAAATTCTTTCTTTAGTTATAAAGTTTTCACTAAACAAATGAGAAATAAACAATTTTTAGCCTGATGAAAGGTAATATATATATATTTTCACCTTAATGTATGCAATATATAAGGTAAATACATAATTGATTTCTACTGCAATTTC
>JAPMOR010057335.1:150723-173280 GCA_026543865.1 Argiope aurantia
ATTATTTAAAATAATCAAATAAGTGAAGAGGCAGTCAATAAAGTTTAAAAGTAAATTAATTTTATAGTAAAGATAATAAATTTAAAAAAAAATATGAACACGTATATTAGCGCGGAGAAGCTGAGGAAAGAAATTAAGAAAAACAAATACAAATTTTCAGTGATATTTCAATAAAAAATTTTCATTTCTTAACATCCAGAATAAGAACTAGACACAAATATTTAAAATAAAAATAATTTTAAGTTTAAAATATATACAACCTTGGTTCAGAATCTGTAGAGAATCCAGCTTTTACAGTATAGCCTCCATTATCCAAAACAAATACATTAGTAGCCATTTCAGAAACAGACGGCATCGTGTTGTTCCAAACACTATATAATAAAATTGATCTAAGAATTCTAATGATATACGATAGTATAAAACGAGTATTTCAAAAATTTAAATGTCGTAACTAATTATCCAGAGAGGCAAAAGAGTTTCACTCACATTATTTATTTAAAATGCAAAACTATTTTACTTAAACTATTTTATAATATAAAAACGAGAAATTGAGACATTAACACAAAGCAATTGGCGCAAATAATAACAATAATCGCGGTTATTTTCATTTAACCTAATCGATCACAACAAATCTGGTTGTATGAATAACGAGTTCTACTGATCCGATCAAAAGATATTTGTTAAATTTTATTCATCTGAAATAAAATTTTAAAAAATAGGTTTTGCTAACATTTTCAATAAAAAATTAAGTTTATATTCAATTTTCTTCTTTTCCAAAAGGTTAAATCTTCATTTTACAATTTGAAATAATATCTTCATATTAAAAAAATAGTTTATATATCATTAATTTGAATCTCTCTATATATAAGATTCATATTTTAAACAGTTCATCTATTTTTAATGAAATCATCAGCAGATGATATCAAGACCATCAAAACTAATTAAAACATTTTTATAACCACTTTGCTTTGCAGACAGATCTTCAACTTTCTGCTTGCGTCATCAAAATGCGCCTTTACTTACCATGACACTGAACTACGAAATATGATTGGATAATAATTTGTGAATTGCTGTTTCTGTTTACCATGTGATCGGGACTTGACGGAATCGGATGTTAATTAATATGTCATGTAATTTTTTTTTCAACTTTCTAATATTTTACAAATATTTGATCCAGTAAATATTCTATTTTTGCACATGCATATAATTTTTCTGTTTACATATATCATGAAAAGCTGTTGCTTAAGGTGATGAAATCTTAGAAATATTATTTTGTTTAGATGTTATCCTGGAACTTCTAGAAGTAAGTCTTCTTTGTTAATTCTTTAATGACCTTCATTAAAGGTGTGATTATCCTGGAAAAAAATCATTTGTGGATGAGAAAATTCGTTTCATTAATGCCTAGAATAAGCATGATTTTCTTAATATGTTTAATCTTCTAATTATTTAATGTTAAATGTTTATTTTCTCTGCTTTAATTTTATTTAATGTGTCAAAAGCAAAAATTAATCTGTTGTTATACATAGAAAAATAGAATCAAATCAATTGTGTAAAAGTTTCTGCTTCTAAAAAATTATATATTTATTAAAAATATTTCAGACTGTACCTTAGCCAATTGTTATAAAAATTTTAAGCTGTCTTTCAAATTTGTAAATCTTAAAATAATGTGTCTGCATAAAGTATGGTAAGGTTTTAAAACTGTTTGCTTCTACATGAAACTTCAAAAAAATACAAAATTATTCATATATTAAATTTGCATGCATCTTCAGTGCAGGCTTCCATTTGATGTTCAACACACATATAATCAATATTCCAGTTATTTCAATATATAACAACACATATCAGTTGGAACAGTTTCTGTGATTATTTAATTTATTCATCGTGATCTAATCTTTTTGTGTTATTATTCCATAAATTGAAAGTGTCATAGATGTGATTTGTTTGAAAGCTGCAAATGTCAGAAACTTTCTTATGACTTTGCAGACTCACTGTATTATTTTAATTTATAATTATACTATATATTTTCAATGTAATTGAAAAATATATGTGAATGGCTTCAATGTCTTTCATTGTGCATTTATCATTTCCAAGTATTCTTAGTTAATGTGAGGTATCATGATAACACTGTATTTGAATACTGTTTTTTATCAGCAGAATATTAATTGGTGAGAAAGGAATAAGAAGTAATGCTTGATATGCAAATGAAAAATCTCTTGTATTTTATATTAATAACATTTTCTCGATCATAGTAAATTATTTCTCTTATCATAAAAAAAAGAAATTTGCATTTTTTTATTTGTAAAAATTCAAATTTTACAAAAGAGTTTATCTTGCAAATTCCTCAAAGAAACTCATAATGAAGAGTATATACTAATGCTGTGTATTGATTTATATTTGTTTCATTTCTTTTTTTTTTCATTTAAAATTAAATTTTAATATAATTTATCTTTGACCTGAAAAAAAGAATTTTAAATGATTATTTAACTTTTATATAGAATTAAAGCCAAAATTAAATTCATTTCCCTGTCATCTTTACATTTATTTATGCATATTCTTGAAAAATAATTTTAGGAATTGTAGGGTAATTTCCACATATTGTCAATTTCTTTGTTTTAGACAAGTTTTGAAACCTCTTATTCAAATACCTGATCTTCTATTTCTATGAATAATTTAATAATTAGATATTGATTAATTTTTGGATTTATTTTATATTATGAATTGATAAATAATTATAATTTAGGAATTTATTGCATGTCGATTAAAAAATAAATGAATATATTTATATATATATATATTTCTTTTTGTCCTTAAGCCCTTTGACTGCAGTATATTTTCTGTCGGTACTTGCCAAAAAAAAGACAGTTTTATTTTACTATTTTTTTTAAGTTTTAATCAGAGGGAATGATATAGAAACTTGTAGATTTTTTTTCCATCAATATATATATATATATATATAAACATCATCAAAAATTTCAGATGAGTGCATCTCATCATTGCCAATTTTTTATTTTTTCAAGAAAGTTTATCATTTTAATTCAAAGGGTTAGTTATTATTCAAGTGCAATTTTTTATTATATGTAGCATTTATAAAAAGATTTGTTACGTTTAAATACAGAATAAAAATAAACTAAATAGTATATAATAAAATTATAGGTATAAAAATATTATATGAAATTTTCTCATTCTAGAAGTTTTGGAGCCCTAATTGTGATTTTTGAACATATAAAAACTTAAATTTTGAATCATTAATGTATTTTTATGATTAAAATATATTACAGATTTGATGATGAAATATATATTATTAAAATTATATTATATTATTATTTATGATTTTTTTAAAATTTACCATTTGTTGAGTAAAAAGTTAACTGGATATTTATTTTATCTATTGTAAATTTTCTCTAATATCTGAAATAAATCCTAAAACAAGATTTAAGGAATTTTGACAGCTGTCATTATTTGTCTAAAAGAAAATGGATCATGTTTGTTGCTAATTTTTTAAATCTGTCATTTTTTCCATAAAAAACGCAAAGATTATTCTCTTAAAATCAAGATCTCTTAAATGCAATGTTGTTGTTGTGTGTATTATTTGCGAGAAAAGTGTTGAAATTAGATTGTTACAATGCTTCTCTATCACAGGTTTTTTTATTTCAAATCAGACAAGAGAAGTTTTTACTTATTAAATAAAATACTAGCAATTGTATGTTGACTTTAAAAGTTTGTAATCAAGATATTGTAATTCTTCACAATGCTTAATTTATTATTAAATACAACTGTAAAATATTATACAATTAGATACTCATTTTTTATTTAATAATGGTGTTTAATTGGCATTTTTTAATTGAAAAAGTTTAATTTGATATAGATAAATATTTATTTATATGATGTATCAGTTTTTCAGATTAGCATATTATACTATTGACTTACTCTTAATTATTTACTATTATGCTAGTTTAGTGAGACATTTTGTGTAACTGACAAATGTTACATTCTATATTTGAAACATTCTACATTTTTAATTTATATTTGATAAAATGTATTAGATTGTGAATAACTTAATAACACATTGTTCTATTGATTTAAGAATTTATGCCTTTTATTGAGATGATAGTTTATCAGAATTCACTATATCTTATTTTTAAGCTTTATTGGGTACTTGTAGATGTATAATAAATATTGGGGGTTGTGTTAATAATGAATTATAGCTTAATTACTCATATCAGAATTTAAAGGCTTTTATTATTTTTTTAATAATAGTATAATTTGTTATCTGAACATTTTTTACTTACATGAATATATGTTACCCTTAGAGATATTTTTGAATCTTCGAAATCTAAGAAATTATTATCATTTATGTACTTGTTCTTCCTAACTTCTTCATTTTGTGTATGTGAAATCAATATTTCATCAAGTTTTAATCATTCAAATAATACTAATTCTTTCATAAACTACTTTTACACTATTCTTTACTACCTTTCTTTTATTTATTTCTTAGAACCAATTAATTGTATCAGGATAGTATTGAAATTGCTGCAAAATGAATTATTTACGCAACTCTGCACATTATACATGGAGCACAACAGATGTTTTGGGTAAAGGAGCAACTGGTTCCGTCTATCGAGGTGTGCATAAAGTAAGTTGAAAAATCATTTTACTAAAAATTATTCTTTATATAAAAATTAAGTTTAAATTCTTTGTTCATGTAAGTTTTTATAAAGCTAATATAAATTTAGTTTGCATGGGCAAAAAATTGTATTCATGAGACCAAAAATATATAATTTAATATATATTTTACAAATACTGATTATTTTTTTCTATTATTTTTTATAGAAAACTGGTGAAGCTGTTGCTGTGAAGACATTTAATCACACAAGTCATTTGCGTCCTTTAGAAGTGCAAATGCGAGAATTTGAAGTTATGAAGAAATGTGCCCATGAAAACATTGTTAAAATGTTAGCTATCGAAGAAGAAGTATGTGATGTGGAAAAAAATCTCAAAATTATGCTTTGTTTTTAATATTTTTAATATTGAAAATATAGTTTCATTTGGTTTATCTAAATGTTACATTTATAGGAATATCTTGAGAATTATTTAAACATGCACTAATTTAATTTTTCTGATCAAATGATTTTTATCTAAAAATTTTTAATCAAGATTTTTTTTTTTTTTTTTTTTTTAGAAAAAGAAATTTAATTTTTGTTTTTTTGGGTCTTTTAACTTTTTTCCACAGCTAATTTCTTCCCGTTTATTTTTTTAATTGGGAAAGTTAATCCTGTATTAATACATCGGTAATTATCAAAGGATGGGCAGTTACATCATCAACTGTTATCAATCTAACTATTATTGATTTTGCTTATTTGTATTCTTCAGTAATTAAATAATTCATAGAATATCATAGTTGCCATTTTCTGATATGTAATTCTAGTCTGGATTCAAGGGTATATCTTATTCCACCTAAATAAAGAGGATAAACTTCTTGTTCAGATGTTTTTCTAGTCATGTGGGTATTTGCAATTTGCAGCCATTTTTATTTTGATCAATTACATGTTTTAAATACCATATTAATTAGCAATTTCCCTTTCAAAGCTTGAAAGAAGTTAACATGTTGATGTAATTGAAATTTTCTTTTGACATTTAAAATTTTATAATCTTTTTTAACACTTTTCAATATGTATTCCTTTCTACATTGAATTTTTATTTTAGATTGAAAGCCAAAAGAAAGTCATAGTAATGGAACTTTGTGATGCTGGGAGCCTTTTCACTATTTTGGATGATCCTGAAAATAGCTATGGTTTGGAAGAGGAGGAATTCATGCGTGTACTGAAAGATTTGGGTATGCCTTTGAATTTAACTCTCTAAAATTTAGAAATTATAAGTTTTCTGCATAAATTTTGAATCAAGCAAATACTTTTATTAATTTTTTTATTAATTTTTATTAATTTTTTTCTTTTACTTTTATACAGCTGCAGGAATGAAGTATTTAAGGGATAATAATATTATACACAGAGATCTAAAACCTGGTAATATAATGAAATTTATTTCTGTTGATGGAAGGTATGTACCATTCAATGGATTTAATATTTTACTTTGTTATTAGTTTCTATTTTTTATTTTAAAGAAATCATGGGACAAACTTTATTGGTAAAGGCAGAATGGAAAAACACACCATTTTTACAACAGAACACAAGGGTTCCAGAGTTATTTATCAATGAATGAAGTAAAAAAATATGATACATTATATAATAGGTACAACACATGATTTGTACATTGCAGATATTCAATATGGCAATATTATAGTTATATGATTTTTTAAAAAAATGCAAATTAATTCAATATGGCAATATTATAGTTATATGATTTTAAAAAAAATGTAAATTAAATGTTATAATTCTTACTATTGGTTTGTTGCGCTACTGTGAATTTGTCTTTTCTTAAATCTGGATTATACATTTTTTCTAGTGTCCTTTTCTTTTATTAAATTCACCAGGATAAATAGTCGTTAATGTTTCACCAGGATAGTCGTCACCAGGATAAATAGTTAATGTTTTATGACCTTTTGTTTTAATTCTTCCTCTTCAAAAAAAGTTTTTAACTTCACATTTTGATATACATGTAACTCATATTATTTTAAAAGCGTTGTACCATTCTGTATATTGTACTATGTGTTTCTCTTTTTATCTCTTTTATGTCTTCATACAGTTATACCATATAGAAGAACAACAGTGTTTAAAAACTGATTCATTAAAAAAAATCATTACTTGGTTCTGAAGTTAACCCTTACTTACAAGTACAACAAAAATCGAAAATTTTATTAAAATCATGCATGAAATTATTTGATAAAAATCAGTAAATTGGAACTTGTTCAATATAGAAACATTAGTTGAATCTTCTACAACAGTAAAAGAGCCAGGATGAAATATTAATAGCAACAATGAAAACAGTTTCAATTTCATTTCAATAATGAAATTTGCTTTTGTAAAATGCCTTTAAAATATCATATACTCCACTTTCCACTCCTTAAAATTACATTCTATTATAACAGCACATAAGTGCTATTCACGCATTTCCTCGTATCTAGAATATACTTACAGGGAAAACACAGGATTTTTGTTTTCCAGATTAGCAATCCTGAGGGATTAAATCCAAAAGATCAACTCTCAATTCATAAATAAATTCATTAAAATGGGTTATTTGTTTATTATACAATGCATATGGTGTTATGGTGTATTAAATTTTTATCTTTCGAATCCAGTAGTTTATTTGCTACAAATAAATTACTACTAAAGCTTTTCAAATTGCTTATTATAATTATTTTGGTTTTTGAAACACCAAGAACATTAGAATTGCATTTTCATATCTTGTTTTAATAATTTACGGTATAATATTTTCAGATCAATATACAAATTGACTGACTTTGGTGCTGCAAGAGAATTAGAAGATGACCAACAATTTATGTCATTGTATGGAACTGAGGAATATTTGGTACAAATTTTTATAAATAATACAATCTTAAAATTTGTGTGATTTTTTTTAAAATCATGTATCCATAATACTATCTTCTAATTTTGTAATTAAAAGTTTGGATATTTTTGTAATAAATTAGCAAAAATCTATTTTGTATCTTGTTATAAAAATATTACTTTGAATGAAGGTACTTTTCGGAAGAGATTGACAAGTATATAAGATGCAAACACCATCATTGTTATGGATTAAGAATTTTATGAGTTTCTGATAGGAGTGCTGCATAAATGAAGAATACAATATTAAAAAATAATTATAGTTTTATGAAATGTAATTTTTCTTTCAGAATAATGCTCTATATATTGGTAATTATGTTATGTTCTAATTGTGTAATCTTTGAAAACTTTAATGTTATTCTTTACTTTTTTTTTTTTTTTTTCAATTCTTTGAAATTGCGAATTTTGTTGTAATTGGTTACAATCAAACAAAAGACGGCATTTTTGACATCCTCATCTGTTTTTATTTTCCCCTTATCTGCTATTGTACTCTTTTACTAGTATCCAATTGTTTTGTATTTTATTCTAGTTATTCTTAGTGTGTAATAAAAACAAAAATCTTTGATAAAAAATTTAGAAACTTTTGATCAATTATTCATTTGAAAACTTTGCTTAGAAGTAAACTTGCATTATTTATAAAAGTTAAAATTCTCTTATGTATTCTTTTACTTGTAAACTATTTATAAGATTAGAGGATATCTTAAAAATTGTGGATATTCACAATTTTTAACATATATTTAACTTTTTTATACTTTGAAATATTTAAAATTTTAAGCATCTCAATTTGACTGAAGTCCAAATCATTACTTCTGAATATATTGATTACATTTGATAATATTTTTTCCCTTTATCTCTCCTGTAATATAATTTAGCTTATATATTAAATAGGAATGTCATGATAGCCATCTGTGCTTTAATAGAAATCATGTTAATATATTAGTATATACTTGCTACTTGACATCTTTTTTAATGCAGTTGCATAATTAATGAAAATTAAATTTATTTTAAATATTTATAATCCCACCTGTTATGATGACAAGTCTATCTTGTTTATCAAATTACTGGATTTTTAATATTTATATCTGCAATTAAGGGCAAGTATCAAGTAATTGAAAATTCAAAAATCACTTTGGAATCGCTTCAATATCTTTAATGCTCTTTATGGTATTATAGGGATAGAAATAACAATAAATATTTCAAGTAGAATATACTATTTAATTATGAGTTAAGTAAATTTGTAGATCAAGGGAATAAGATGCTATACCATGTCTTACATTTTTGTTTCTCTTATCTTCGGTTAACTTTAGAAAACATTTCTCAATTCTTCCTTCCCCCCTCCCTTTTTCTGCAGACTTTACAGTTTTTTAGATCAATTTTAATGAATTTTGATTTATTTTTATAGAAATATGATTGATTAGAAAAATATTCAGACTTATTTGAAAGCAGTGCATATAAATGACAATTCAAAATAAAGACATTTTTTTTCCCCATTTAAGCATCCTGACATGTATGAAAGAGCAGTCTTAAGACATCCTGCAAACAAACCTTTCCGAGCTACAGTGGATTTGTGGAGCATTGGTGTAACATTGTATCATGTTGCTACTGGTTCTCTGCCTTTCCGGCCATATGGTGGAAGAAAAAATAGAGAAACCATGTAATTTTTTTTAATACCATCAGTAAATAATCTATATTTCTGAAATTATGTATGTATATCTATTTGTAGCATTTTTGGGAAATTATTTTATGATTTGAAATTTAATTCAGGGAAATTTTTAAAAAAATCAATAAAGCAAACAAAAGATTTATTATTATTATTAAAATTAAAGATTTATTAAAATAGCAATGAGAAACTGAAAGATCAATATAGCTAAAAACCAGAAGGAAATGTGAACAAGAAAAGAGTTACACCGAGCAATGAATATGAACATTAGCACACAACTGCATTAGATAGATTGTATTTCAGTCTTTTATAAGCATTACAGGATTACAATTGCATAATCAATAATATCGTCTCTTGTTGAAGATCCAACAATTATTGTTTTTGGTATAAAATTGGTATTTGAAAATAATAATACTTGTGAATTTATTTCTTAATTTGAATGATTCTAATATCCCTTGCCATTTAAAAAGGAATAAATGATTCAATAATTTTTGCAATATATTTTTTAAAAGCTAATCTTTATTAATACCTAATATAGACTATCATGACACTTCCCCTTAGAAATTCTGTCAATAATCTGAACACGTTTTTGGTTCCGACTAATTTAGGTATAAAATTTTATGTCAGTTTAAAATTTATTTTAGATTTTTCTGAAATTGTCTGCCTATATAGCTTATGTTGCTGATAAAATTTGTGAATCTCGTATAAATGCATTAAAAATATATATTTATACTTGATTTTTCATTTTAGGCATTATATCATAACAACTAAGGCATCAGGTGTAATATCTGGTGTCCAACATAGTGAAAAAGGTCCTATAGAATGGAGCAAAGAGTTACCCAAAACATGTCTCTTAAATCAGTGAGAATCTTTTTCTTATTACTTCTTATGATTGTATATTTTACTTTGAAATTTAATCATGAAATGCTTCCAATTTTTTTTGATACTTTTATTTTCATTGTCTTAATGATTGATTGCCGTTTTCTTCTTAAATTGCATCAATATACTAAATTTTCTAGTACTATTACGTAGTAATTAATAATCTACATCTAAATTTTGTAAATCAGTACATGAATTGTCATAAAAATAAATGGACTAATTAATTTCAGTTATGGCATAACTGAATATCAAACACTCCTCAAGCAATTTTATAAAAAGATTCTCTTACATACCATAGTTTTTAAAAAGTGTAAACAGGGACGAGGAATAATGATTTTAGTTCAAAGATGATTTTAGTATTTTACATATTTATTGAATTGATCATGGCACAATATAGCATAAACAAATAAAAAGATACCAAATCTTCATGTTTTTGATAGTTGCAACTCTGTCCATTCAAACTCCTTGCTTCCTCTTTCTCACATCACTCTTCTCTGCTTCCACCAGACTGTAACAGTGCCTTACAAATTTATTAGATTGTTTTAATGAAGTTTTGGTGAAGATATGGGCAGGTTAAAGAGGATACTCTAAAATCCTATGCTCATTGTATCTCATTTCCTGGTAGTTTTCATTCAAATCATATTTTCATAATTTCTCTACAATGGACAAATGTCGTGACATTTGGAATTGCAATGCTTAAGGTATTAGCAGTGCTTGCCAGTAATATCAATATTTTGAACATTTTCAATAAATGCCAGGATTCTACACTCTTATTACTGAATTTAATATGAAACTTAAATGTATATTTTTAATTTCATGTGTGATAAAGTTCAAATTATATAATGACATCTTGCATCCAATTTTTGAGAACATCCTTCTTTATCATAGCAATTTTAGTTTGTTTCTATAATTAGTCTAGTTTCAGTGTCGCTATTAATTTTATTAATTTGACTTTTTTCATCAGAGGCTTGAGAGATTTGGTCACTGTTCTTCTTGCTGGTATACTTGAGTGTAATGCTGAAAGAATGTGGACTTTTGAACAATTTTTTGATTGTGCTACAGATATAATAACGAGAAAAGTTTTCCATGTTTTTTACATGAATGAAGGAAAGGAGATATGTTTATATATGCAGCCTAATAAAATGTGAGTAATTGTGAATATTAAAATGTATTTGTTGTGTTTTTTGAGTTATTGTGCTATTTTATTTAGAATTGATTTATATTCTGGGAACAAAATTGAAAAAATCAATGAAACTCTGGAGTATATTTCATAATAATAAAAAAAACCTTATCAGAACTAAGTAATACTTAATCAACAGACAAAAAAAATCTATCTTATATTATTTAGGTGTTAACTTCTATAATTTTTGTTGATATTTTTTAAATATATAAATCCTTCTGATAAAAATGTATGAATAAGAAATTTTTGATGTATCAGAAATTAGTTATCCAATTTGCTCTTTCAAAAATTAGGTATCAATTTTGCATTCTTTCATATTTTAAACAAAAAAATATTCACTTAATCCATAATTTATTATAAAATCTTTGGAAATATACAAGATTTAATATCATATATCTTATTTTAAACATAAAAATTACATTTTACTATAATACTTTTTGTATTTGATATGAAATTCAAATCATAGAATGTAACTGAAAAATAATTAACCATTTCTATGTAAACTGTTTTTTGCTATACAGAAGGAATGGTAATGATTACTTTTATGAGTTTTCATTCAACTTTTCTTTTTGTTTTGCTATATTTTTTTATAGTTTATACAAATAACATTTTGAAAATTTGTATCTGTTAATGAACTTGACTGAGATGTGAGGAAACAAAATTGAATGTGAGGCCTGTATATTTTGATCAATAAAAAAAATGTATACTAACAAAACTGTAATCATATGACCAATTTTCAATTATAATTTTTTGTTAACTTTTATATACAAGTTCGCAATTCTGTTGCAGTTGTGATCTTTATTTTGTTTAGTTTTGCATTTAATATATATATATATATATATATATATATATATATATATATATATATATATCTATGGAAATGGAAAAAAAAAATTACCTTGGATTCAAAAGACTTATTTAATTACTATGATTACGATGGTTTTTAAGATTGGAATGGAAATCTCTTTTATCAAGCCATATAGTTAGAGACAGATACACAAATTTTCATCTTCTTCACTATCTGGGAATAATTTTGGATAAAATATGCGTAGTTTTCTTTAATATTTCTAACCTATTAAAAGGAACAACACATTATAATAATCAAACACAACATTTTGCAGTTTCTCATTTAAAACCTTTATAATTTATTTTTACTAAAGAAAAGAAAAGAAAAATTTGCATAAAATAAGATATTAACATGTCTATAATATACATACACGGATATTATTTGTTAATCGTATTTTAAAAAATGCCATGAGACAAAATGTTATGCTTATAATATTTGTTTTTTGTAGTGTAATTAGAAAACGTTATTTTAAAAATAGAACAATATTGTTAATATTTTTAAATAACTAATTAGTGATTAATATGTGTATTAAATACAAAAACTTTCAAATCACTTCTGCCTGCATAGGCTCAAGTGGTCAAAGTATAATCAGTCAAATGCACAACTCTCTTCCCTATGTATTTCACTTATGAAATTTATATAACTTTCATATATTTAGTATGCCTTTTTTACCAAGATATTTAGTCTAAGGTGTTAACTAAATTTTCACTTTCTACCCCCTTAATTTGGTAGGAAAAGGAAAATAGTATCGTGAAATTTGGACTATCAGGAAGTGTTATTTAATTTTGTTTTTATAAGTTAACAGTCAAGTTTTAAAAAAATCATGTTCTTGTAGTGAATGTGATACTTTAATCCAAGTTTAAACTCGGACCATTTGTATTTCTTTTGTTATTTTTATTTTTACAGGATTTTAGTAATTATGAAGCAGGAAAAACATATTTTTTAAAAAAACTAGAAAAGTTTATAAATGTCAGATGATTACTAATATTTCAATCATGTACTTACTGATGTAAATGTCTTTTATCCTACAATTAATTTTCCTAATCATTTATTATTTATCAATTTTTTTAGGTTACAAGATTTAAAGGAACAAATAACTCTCCAAACCAATGTACCTTGTGCAAATCAACTATTACTATTCAATAAAGCTCTTCTCACATCACATGTTCATCCTTCAGCTGAAATTTCTACATATCCTACTACAAGCCATACAAATCCTATTGTATTAGTCCACACAGAAAACACAGATGTCAAAGATTTGACTCGATTAAGTGCTTTATCTGCTTGTTTTCCAAATTTCCCTCTTACCATAAACCTCTCTGATGATGCAGCTTTAGCGAAAACCTGTTGCAGTGTTGCACATGCTGTGAAGAGGATAATAGTCAAGTTAGCGAGATCTAGAGATCATCTTCTGAAGATTCCTGAAATATTATTGTGAGTATTGTTTTCAATTTTCCTTGAAATATAATTAATTTTACTATTTCAGTGTACATTTTAAGATCCATTATATGAGAGGCTTGTGCTTCAGTCTATAAAGTAAGAAAATTCACTCAAACTTCGTATTGTTCATTAATACTGGCATTTATTTATTTAATGGGGTTTTTTTTATTTTAATACTGACAAGCATACTGATTTCTGAATATTTTCTTCAATTTTTGTTCATATATGCTATATAATATAATTGCTTTGTTGCAGTTATAAAAACAAATATTGTAGATATTTTAAATAAGTTTATTTTCTCTCTCAGTTGCTACTCTCATTGTTATATTAAATCTTCAATTATTCTTTAAAAGCTGTTTGTAACTTATGAAAAAAAATCCTCTTAAGGGTTTTAAAAAGTATTTGGTATGAATTTGTAATTTTTCAAGAAGTTGCTGCTAGATTTAGAAACTGTTTGTTTCAGCTGACATTATTATTGTAATTAAAAATGAAGTTACAGACAATTACAGGATTTTGATTTTTATAAGTATTTTTAATATTAAATTTTAAGTATTATAAAGTATTTGTAATATTAATGAATTTTTTAATGTGGATTGACATTATATTTAGCACTAGTACTGAATATATATTTAATTTCTTATTTATATCATTTATACCTTGTAATCATCAACAACTAATTTGATATATGGTAACAATTTACATTTTTTATGCTGAAAGAATTTCAAATTTTGCTTACAAATACATATTAGAGATAATAAGTTTTGCTCATAAATAAGTATTAGGGATGTTTTAATAAATATTTCATAATAATTAATTAAATACTTAATTTTTTTATAAAGTATAGACTAGAGCATTTTCACCTCAAGCTGTGCAAAGTATATTAACTAATAAAACATGTATTTCATGTTTTGCTGAGATATTGCTCTCTAATTTTGAAATATGTGGTGAACAGTTAGTAACAGTTAGAATTTATTTGTAATGTTGATTGATTCTCCTGTAATAAACTATTTTGCACTGTATTTACTTATGTATTATTATAGAATCTGTATCAATTTGTATTTAATATTATGAACAAAAATTATTTTTAAAATGAATTAATAAAAATTATTAGCTATTTAAGTCTTGAAAATTTGTTTCTTTTAATTATTATTATTATCATTTAGGAATTTTTTTTAGGTTGATATTCTTTTTTCAGCAATTACATTTGTTAATATATATATATATATATATTATTCTAAAGTTGATTCACTCTTCTAATCTTATAGTAAACAACCTTCATGGGGGGGGGGAATGTTAACCTGAATACCTTCTTGTTATTTAAATGTTACCTTCTTGATTATTTTAGATAGCTAAATTTAGCCATTAAAGCTTCCAAGGCCAGTCTTATATTTAAAACAAAAATGCTTTTTGTTATTTAATTAAAATTTATTTATAATCATTGTTTAGCAGTTTTTAGATCTCATATACTACCTTTATCATGCTCCTGAGTATTAATATATTTTTATGATGAAATCCATTTGAATATGGGTGAATCAGATTTAATATTTAAAAAATATTTTTAAAAGCAGGAATTTTTTTTAATGAATTTTAAAATAACATTTTCCATTTCTTCATTAACTAGATCAGATATTTTTAGAGGATTTTATTAAATCATTATATACTCTGGAATTACTTGAAGATATATTATTTTTATTGTTTCCTTGTCTAATAGTTTTTTTCATTTTAGATCTTTGGCAGTGGAGAATATTACCAAGCTGTGTACAAACTGTGATGTCTTGAAACAAAAGGCCGATGACATCTATTATATGTGTGATCAGATGGAGAGAAAGTAATTTTTTTTATATATGTATATATATTTGAGAAAAAATACTGTTGAGTTATTGTATTATAACTGTATTTGCTAGACTTGGAAATTCAAAATCCTAAAATTGCCAAAGAAATAAACTTCCAATGATTTACTTCAAACACCCATGTAATATCTTATGATTTGTGTACAATAAGAACTTGAGGATGTGACTATTGCAAGTAAAAATTAACATTTCTTTGCAGTTTGAATTAATACATTTGCAGTGTCTTTAAATGTTATATCTAATTTTTTCTGCTTCAGATTGTGAGGATAGATATGATAACTTCTGAATGTGCAAAACATAACAGTGATGAAATTAATGTCAATTTTTTTAGCACTTGGACAGACATCATGAACAAGCAACTTATGCTAAAGATTCTGTGTTTATAACCAGAAACATAGTAGATAACTTGTTATTTTAAATGTATATCCAGAACTCATGAAGCATTAAGAATTATGGAATTCTATTTTCATTCTCCAACGATATTCCGGAATTTTTTTTGTTCTAAGACTGCTATGCTATGCACTGTTATTCTGAATGTTGTATACCAGATAGCTGTGGAGGAACATAACTCAAACACACACTCTCAGTGCATAAACTAATCTCTAAGCCATGTTGCAGACTTACATTATTCAGGAATAAAAAGGATTTCAGGAAATGCATTCTAATTCCGGATGCACTTGTCTTCTGTTGATTTCTATTAGTATAGATAGTGTATCAAATTAATTAAGGAATATGCTGAAAAGTAACTTAAGTATTACTATATTTGTTTTAATTAATGCTTCTATGTGACTAATTTTATATTTATATTGATTCTAGAGAAGCTTATTGGTTGCATGAACAAGAAAACTTGATTCCTGTAGAATTTATTTTTTAATAATTTCTTAATTTATTTATCTTTTTTTTTATCCCTTTGGTATTATGTGGTAACTGTTATAATAATATATTATATGTAATTTTGAATTTATTTTTATTTACTCAAATTCAAAACTAGATGTTTTTTATTTAATACGAGCTTACCTTGTATTCATCATGTTTTTTTAGGTAGTACCTCAATCAAAAATGCAATGACAAATTTAGACTGTTTTTCTTATTTCAAAATTATGATTTTTTTTTTTTTTTTGTGGTGCAGTTAGTTAGCTTAGAATTAGTGAAGATCTGTAGTATTTAAGAGATAATCAGTGATAATTATTGCATTTTAATTTTATTTATAAGTAATTGCTTTTATAAATTTCATTATAAAGATAGGAATACTTCATCACTTTTATATAATATTATGTATTACTTGCTTTTACATTTTGTTTTATAAGAATAGCATATTACAGATATTTGAAACGATAAAATATTTTTGGTATAAAAAGCATTTTTTCCAAAACTTTTTTTTTTCTAAATAAAAACTGGGAGATATCAAATCAATATTCAATCATTATTATCAAAATGGGCTTTTAGACAGATGCAAAAAGAATCTAATCAAATAATTGAGACCTGATTAGCTATATTTAAATTAAATATTTAAAAAAAAGGTTATTTTGTTGATTATGATTAGTCTTTTGTGAATTGAGTTAAATTTATTTTGGCTTATAACTTATTTATGATTTATTTTTCCATAGTTTCACATTGGTGTCAGAATTTTTATCATTTTGGCCTAATAAGAGTGATTATGATAGTGAATTTCAAAAACTGTCTCTTCTTGTGTCTGAAAAAAAGCAATTAAAAGAACAGGTAAAAGGATTTCTTTCTTTCTTTCCTTTTCTTATTTTTTATAGTTTTCATTTTGCTGTGCTCCACAGTTATCTAATCTGCCTGATTTCTGAAGTCATTTTTGTTTTTTAAGGTAAAGCAAAAAGTCGTGCCTCTTTATTCTGCCATTCATATTTTAAAGCAGAAAGTGCTTGTGTCAATGCACTTGCAAACAGAATGGGAGCAAGCATCATCTGAATGTACAGATCTTGTTGGATGGTAAAAAGCATGTGTTTTTTTAACTCAAAAGACTTTTGTATAAAATAAGTATTTCAGTTTGCTTTTAAATGCAAATGAACTTAAATTAATTTTCTAAAGATTATTCAGGCAGTTAAAGAATTTCCTTCTAGCATTTAATTTAATAAATTAATTGGGTAGTGAAATATTTGGCAGATATAATTATTATTTACTTACTTACATTAATATTATATAAATTAAAAAAGAAATTTACTTTATAATTCTCAATGGAATGAAATGATTAATTTATTGTGACTAATAATTATTTAATTCTACATTTTCCAGTGAATTGTGATTCGAATATTACCTATCATATGACTTTTTTTTTCTATTAATGTTAAATAATTTTAGTAATTGTGTAATGAAATTATTTACTGGCTATAATTCGAGTTATGTAGATTTCAATGAACAAATTTTAATAACTTATTTTTATACATTTACCTACATTTTTACATTTATTTGTATAAAATTATGTAACTTGGTTGAAAAACATAAAATTTTGACTAAAATCAATAAAGAAGGATGTTTCAACTTGATACTGTTACTTGAACTGTTAAAATAAATATCTTTATTCTGTAAAAACAATTTATGTATCAGAGTTAAAAATTTACAAGATCTACAAAATATAACATTATTTTAATTCTGTAACTGATTTCAAATTTCAGGTGAATAATTTCGAATTTTGCTGTTTGAAGCAAATCACTTTCTATAATTATTTAGTCAATGTTATAGTTTTTGAACTCCAGTGTTAAAAGGAATGAAAATTATTTTTGAAAATTGATTTTTGTGTGTTGTGTGTATTTTGTATTGTTGTATGTATTTAATTTTTATGTGTATTATTCATGCTCGAAAAATGTCACTCGCAGGAGGAGTATGTTGAGGTGAAGCGAGCGGACTATTTTTCTCGCGTAGTAATATCTGTGTCACTACGTTTCTGGTGTTTCGTTCCAGCACCATTCCTCCCGCGAACATGAAGCTGTGTGCATAACTGTCAATATCTGTGTTCTTTTCTTTTCGTTTTCAATGTCTAATAAATGTGCTGTCTCTAAGAACCATGCTGTGATTATTGAAAAGTAACAACACTTTTAAAGTTTAAGGAAATGTTACATAAAGATTTTTTTTTGTGTGTGTGTCTGTAATTTTTTTTTTTTTTAATTCTTGTCATGCTAAATTTTTCTCTTCACTTCAGTGTTGAAACTGCTGATACTTATGTTAAAACCATTCGAGGTAGCTGGCAGTCATTTGTAAGGGATAAAAATTCTAGAGGTTTGTTTGTTTTGAATGTATTCATTAAATATGTTTTATTTTCTTTCATTTGTTTTATTTTTCCGTTAGTTTTAAAAATTAAAGCAACTTTCTTCTTATTGAAATAATTAGTTTGGAGGTTATTGATTTTTATTATTAGTAGTAGTATTTACTGCAATATGGATAATTTAATCCATTTTCATTAACTTTGTTTTTTTTATTCTTTTTTTCTTTTAGCTCTTTCAAATCATGATGAAAAATTCCACAATCTGGAAAAGTAAGTCTTAATTGTTATAAGAAGATAAGTCTTCGAAATTGTTATAAGAATAAATTTGAAAATTCTTATATAGATGGTATTGTATCAAAAAAAGATTTTGAAATAGTGTATAAATTCCACGAATAAATATTTTTAATAAATAATAAAATAAAAATGTTAGTTGTGTTTTTTAATTATTTGCAGAGTTAAAATTCAGCATACCAGCAAAAAATTAGAATCTCTCCTGCAAGATAGGTGTTCAAAATCTTGCATTCAAGCATCAAATAAATTAGATGAATGGTATAGGTGTGTATTGTCATTTTTTTTTCTGATTGTAATGTAGCTTGCATTTTTTTATTTTAATACATATATTTAAAATCATAATTATAAGCATTTATAATATGTTATGTTTGCTAATTTTTCTTAATATGGCATGATTATACGACAAGATTTTTTTATAAATTTGATTTTCAAAGTTTTGATGCACTTTTAAAAAAATTGTCAGTATTATTTATCTTTAGAATTTTGTTCTTTAGAAAAAAACATATTTACCTTTTCTGATGTTGTATAATATAAAAGGTTTCTTCACAATTTTAAGTAATAAAAATACGGTCAAACTTCCAAAGTATCAATATTGAATCGCTTTCAGAAAAAATGTATTTTCATTTGGAAATTAGTTTTTGTACATCAGTTTAAATTTCTATGTTATTGAAAGGGAAAAAAATTTATTCAAAATGACGTTATAAATATTTGATGGAATAAATTATAGTTTGATAGTAAATGATGATATTGAATTTCAGCAGTTTTTGCACATGGTTAGAATTTAATTGTGACTGAATACCCACCCAACCTCTTCAGTTCATATTAAATTATTGCTTTGACCAAGATAAATCCAAAAATAATACTGCGAACAAAGATTATTCACTTAAAAATCATATAAAAAATAGAAATATTCCAGGCTATCTGTTGCTGAAGTGAATACTATTTTAAATTGATTTCAATAAAAATTTATTGTTTAAATCATGTTAAACACTGTTTGCCCATAAATTTTAAAAGAAATAAAATTTTAGTTTACTTTTCTTGTATAAGAAAATATATTTTTCATAGTATATTGCTACCAGGTTGCAAATTTTTTATATATTATACATTTTTTTTATTTGATAGTTCATTTTTTCTTTAAAGCTTTCTCTATAAAATTTATTTAGAAATATTATTTAATATGCAAATGATAAGCATTTGCAATATATCTTTTTGTTTATTGAAATTTCTATATAATAATTTTTTTTTCCAAAAGCCTCCTACATTTCATATACTATAGAGATTCAATTGTATGTGAATATAATTAAAATTTTATTGAAATTTTCATAAATTACCCTTGGTTTTTGGCTCTTTACTTAACGATTTGCATTATTTTTATATTTTAAATTCTGTATTTTGCATTTTTTAAAAATGTTTTTTTTCAGTGGAATGCAAGCTACTATGGTTCAGTGCCAGTGTTTGAAAGAGGACTTATCAATAGCCAGTGCACTCCTCAAAAGTTATATATCTGCTTTACAAGAGGTATTTTTTTCTATCAAAAAATTTTAATATCTTCTTGAAAATTATTTTTATTAATACGAAACATGAATTCATTTTATATTCAGATGATACTGTGTAAGTTTTTTCTTTTTAATCTTTTCATATGTTTGTACATAATTAAAGATTGGTCATGGCATTTATATACTTTTAGGCAGAATGTCAAGCATTTGAAATCAGTAAACAAATTATCTCTAACTTAAAGTCAGTGGAAGGACCTGAACCTAGTTTAAAACTTCAAAATTATTCATCGGCACCTATATTAGAACCTGAATTACCAAAAGTACAAAATGGTAGAGTTCCTCAAAAGCGTAAATGTTCTTCAGATACAAGTTTACTTTATCTGTAAGTAAAATTTCATTCATAAATGATATTAAATAATATCTATGTAATGATATGTCTTAAACTAGTTTAAATCCTAATTAATTTCCTGTTTTTTTTTAATCTTAAATTAGACCATAATTCCTTATTTCTCTAATTTTTTTTCATTTTTTGATCCAAATCCCACTTTTTTATTTAATTATTTTTAACATGTGCTCTATAAACTTGCTGAGTTCTGAATTCTCACGCTACAAGCTACTAAAGTCCCTCATGCCCATGCATTCCTCAAAAAATATCTAAGGTTCCAGTTCCTGAATTGTCATATGTCAAAGAAATCCCTAAAAGAATCCTGTTGTAATGGCACTAAGGAAAAAATTTTCTTGCATGTTCTTTTGTCTTGATGTAGACAGACGTGTTCCGTTGTTTCTCTCTGTATACAAATCCTGCTATCCCCAAAAAAAATAAATTGAAAGTAATTCCCATTGTATCCTTTTTTCAACTATGCATCTGCAAAATTATATTACATACATTTATGAAAGATTATTTCTCTTAAATATAAACATATAGTTTTTCTACTTCAAAGTTAAGTTTTCAGCAAAAAAAAATATCTATTAAAGCGATGAATTTGCTTTATATATTTTCATGTTTCACACAGTTATGTTTGGTTTTTAGTTTAACCCTTTTGAATTTCCAAAAACATGAATGTGTCATTTAATTTCTTTTTTAAAACTGCATCTAAGGGTTTTTTCAGTATATTATTTGTAGGTGATCTCGTGTATCGAGAGGTATCTTCTTTTTTGTTGATCTGTGACTAAAAGCTCTTTCAAATCCTCAAAAAGTATTTATCATTTCCCCATTCTTCAGTGAAATTTTATTAAAGAATAAAATCATGCAACAGGTAGAAGATTGTTTCTTGCGAGAGAAATTTCTGTTTGAACTACTCAGAACTTAGCAAAAACATTTTAGTAAAAATTTTGCAAGGTAGCTATTTTATTAATATTGGCTGGGACTTTTTGTGATGACTGTCTTTATAATTTCTAATGGAAGCAGTCTTTTTTATAAACATCAATTCTGGTTTGCCTATCAAATAATGGCAAAAAAACTCTTAATATTATTTTGAAATCAAATGGAATTTTTAACTTCAGTAAATTCTTTTCACAATTTCAGGAACAGGGTGTCTTTCAACCGTTAGTTTTAAATTAAATTCTAATTGCTTTAGCTCATTTTTCATTCATTATTCTAAGCAAAGTCATGAGAATTATTCTTTCTGATTCTCATCTTCATTATTATCATCTATTAAATTAATTGATGACTTCAAAATTTGGTACTGAAATTAGTCCTAATTCATCTGTTAAAATAATTATTTCATTTTTCCAACTCTCAATGGAAAAAGAGAGAGAAAAACTAAAAATCAAGAATAGTTGAAGATTACTTCAAAAAATATATTGATGATATTTCAAAATATTGGAGAGGTATAATCCATCTTTTGCATATGCACAGAACATAGTGCCATTAAATAGAAACAAAGCAATAAAATGTGAATAGTGAAATTCACGCTAAGAATTTTTATATTATCTCTAAACTGTAATCAATACTAATATACCAATTTTAATCAAATATATTCTCTGTGACCCAATTTTTTTTAATAATAGATTTTTTATTATGGCTGAGCGAGTGAAAGACTTTCACTTTGAATAAATTTAGAAACTTTTAATAATACCTTTGACATTTATACTTACTAGGATTCTTTGTGAAAAGTATGCCAAACTATCCATTTCCTTTTGCACTACTTTACTTTCTTCCCCCCCCCCCC
>JAPMOR010057335.1:173380-201433 GCA_026543865.1 Argiope aurantia
TGCTATATTTGTTATCTTACTAACATTGATTTAAAAATGCTTTTTATTTTGAATAGTTAATATTTTACGAATTTTAAAGTGTATTTATATGATACTAAAAATATAATGCAGAATTATTTAATTATGTTTTTAAAAATTTACATATTTGAATTAGTATTAATTGATATTTTGTTGAAAGAAACAAGATTTGGTTTGTAAATATTTATATATCATCTTATGCATCTCCTATACTTAAGATTTTTTGTGTGTGTGTTTATTAATTTTTACATTAATTATTGTTCTATTATACTTTTAATAGGTTACAAAGTTTAAAACAAGAACATTCAAGTTTGCGGGAAACAGCAGAAGAAAACAATGCTCTAATTGAAAAGTAAGCTTCAATACGATTAATCATTTTTGTTGATATAGTAGTAAATGTAAACTAAAAATATTTATAAATCAATCACAGATGTTATTATTGCTGTTAAAATAAATTGATCTGTTTAATTATGCTAGAAAATAAAACAATTCTGGTATATTTTTACTATTTTAAAAATAAATATTCCGTGTTAAACAGTCAATGTTTCCTGGGTTAACACTGAAAATTTTTATCTACTTTTTTTTTTCATATTCTAGTTTGTTATTTCTTTACATTTGTCTCTCTTTCTAAATGCTCAGAAACGTTAATTGAAAAAAATTGTCATTTATAAATTTTTTTTTTCAATAATATTTTGGAAAAACATGAATGTTATTCTGTCTAGCATCATATTAGATAAATAAAAACATATGTATATTCACAAACCTAATAATATAAAAAATTTTAACCTTAAATAAATCATTAAAAAGGTAAAAATGAGTTAAGAGTGAAACTTATATTGACTAAAAAGAAGAGCCACTTAAAGACAGAAAATACCTAAATTTGTTACTGATCACAGTTATAATTTAATTTGATATTTTGTAATAATTTTATATTTTTACATTATTTTAGGATCTCTGAAGTTCTAACTAGCATGAAGACAGATTGCAAGCTGAATAACAATCATCTGAGATCACCGTTAAAATCATGAATACCAAATTCTTGGTGCATTTAACGAAACTAGTGTATTAGAAATATTTTTTTACGGTGAAAGATATTCATGTTTATGACCATTTGATGAACAGCACTTCTTTTGTGGTTGTGTATTTTTTTTACTGTCCATTCACTATTCTGATGGGGGTTTTTTACTTAAGATAGTTTGTTAAATTTTCTTTGTTATATTTTGTTATAAAAGTAAATCCATTATTGTTAAAATTTGATGAAATAACTAAAAATTTACATCAAAACAAATAAAATTAATGAAATCTTTTTACCTATCTATTTAAGATAAAAAAAATTATTTAAAAATGATTGGGAGATATTTCTCCTTAATTCTATTATTTGGTTTTAAGCATTATATATTATTATTATTTTTCTTTTGTTGTGTTTAAAAAATTCACACAAATGGCATGATTTATTGCCTCATGATGTTTAAAGACAAATTCTATTTCTATGAATTTGTTATTCATAAATGAACATTCCATGTTAAGTTACAGTAATACATAATATAATTTTAATTTCCTTCTTATTACATGATCTAATTATGTGCTATGAATGGATATTGCAAAAAATTTTATAAATTATATGCTTTTGTTGTGACCCCACCTCTTTAATATTACCTAAAGTCTTACAAAGTTTCAGTACCATCTCTTAGTTATTTATAATGATAGGATACAATTCTATTTTACACTCTTTTGCTTCAAATTATCATTGATTTAGTTTACAAATTGTAATTAATTTTGTGTAGCAACTTTAATTACTGCTAGGTAATTTAAAAGACGGGTTTGTCCAAAATGTTAATTATATCTTATACTTGCTTTTACCAGTGCATGATTCAATCTGTTATTTAAATTATTATTTCAAATGCTTAAGAATCAAGTTGTTTATCTCACTGCTTTCTTTGTGGCTTGTTTTTCTTTCAAAGTTTTTGTGGAAAATGCATATTATTTTAGTGAGTAACTTGTAATTCTCTTTGTTCATCATGTAACATTGGCATAAATGCCAACGCATTTTTCAAATACAACATTTAATTAATTCAGCATGTATCGCCTTTTTTTGTGGGCAATTTACATCTTGACTTCGGGTGTGCATAATGCATGGTTCCTCCCCTCCCTCTCTTTTTCCTCCCACCGAAATAGGATTATTACACAATTAAAGATATGTTTTCCTTTACTTAGACATGAAGAACGTTTATGTTCTACATCAGTAATTTGGTAAAGTACATGCTTTTACAAGTGCAATGCCCACTTTTCCTTTACAAATCGAGCATGTTCAAACCACTCTCTTGTTAAGTTTGATAAAAGTGGGATAATATTCTATAATAAAAATATATGGGAGATATTACTTCTAATACACTACCTCTCTAATACACTACCTCTAATTATAATGCTTTAATATTTATTTCTTTAGCAATTTCCAAATACAGATTTCATACTGGTTCTTGTCTACATGATTGCATAACTATTCTCATTTTAATAAACAATTAACTAATGAAACTTTCTCCCATAAGGGTTTTTTTTTTTTAAACCTGAAATATTTAGTTCAGTATATTCAATCTGTGATGAAATTTTATATAAATTTTGATTCCGCTGTAATTTCAAGCAAATATTTTTTTTTTAATGTTGTTAAAATTCCTTTATATATTATGTAAACAAATGTCTGTGTAGAATATGCATTTCAGCATGTCTCATGAACAGATATAATTTTTACATGCTATGCAAGTTTATATCATTTGATGTTTCAAGAATTAAATTGTTTACTTTTTCATTGTTTTAATAAGTTGGTAACAATCTTAAATACAAAAAAATATTAATTAGTTGCTTTTCAGCATAAAAAATAAGTTTTCATTAAAATTTTATGAATAAGGATGTAAATTTTATTTCTTATTTTTGTTATGCTAATTTTTATGACTATGATTTTAGTTTTTGCTTTGCATTGTAAATTAATAAATATAGTTTAACCACTCTTCAGTTATATTTTTATTGAATGTAATTTTAATGTATGTGTCAATTCTTTTAAGATGAAAAAAAAAATGTTCTGGACTACTTGGTTTTACTTAAATGTAAATATGTGTAGTGTAAATATTGTAAATTTTTTATTGACAAATACTTTAAAATATAGTTTTTTATGAAGACTTTTTTTAAAAATAATTGAACCATGAAAAAAAAAATGTTAGCGGTCTAAAGACATAAAATGTGGAGGCATATTCCAAGTATACTTTCCACTTTGATTGTAATGTGAAGGCAAAATGTATTGTTTCTTGTATTTATATTTGCCATATTTTTGTATCAGATATTGGACATTAAATTTATACTAATGTCTCTTTTACTTAATTTTGTGTTTTTGTATATGTATCTCCATTTATTTAATTTCTTTTAATCACATTTTAATGACTATTTATTAATTAATATCTATTACACATGATAATTTTTTAGATTTACACTGTGTTCCTACCATTAGAATTATAACTAAATTTGATTTATTGCATTTTATAAAAACGAATGAATGTTTCTACTCAGTTTTTTCATATTCTGACAAAATTATTAGAACTGGTCTTCCCAAAACTTTTTCGCATATTTTCGGCTAAAAATGTTACCCACCACCCACCCATAAAATTGTGGACTTTGAGTGAAGCACTGTCAATGCCATAAGTTTTCAAATTTTTATTTTCACAATATCACATATGAGAATTTGGTTGTTTATAGTGTAAGGAAGAAGTAACGAGTATGCATTCTTTAAAACTTTTTGCTGATCATTTGAAAGCAAAATTTGATATAGAATTATAATTTCAGTAAAAAGATTACTGAAAATTTTATTTGTTTAAGTCATTGTGATTTTGAAACATTGCATTTATATGAATGTGTTGCTACAGATCAACGAATAGTCATCTCTTTTATGGATTTATACAAAATTTGAGTAGGATTTGCTGTTTAGATTGTGAACAGAATACCAAGTTAATTCTTGCTTTTGTTGTTATCTTCGTTCATAGACAGCTAGACTTCCTGTGAATGCATTTCATGCAAAATTTCATAGAAACCTACAAATTTAATATAGAGACTCCATACCAGACTTCATCCATGCTGTTCAAAATAGTTTTATGTTGACAAACAGACACTCATAGAGATATATAATTCCAAAAATATGTTTTTTAAGAAAATTTATTAAAATTTCGAGTTTTTATTTTTTTGAGTATTATTATTGTTTCTTTTTCCTAAATGAGAATAAAAAGAATGCATTTTATGTGTATCTTTGTAGTGTGGGATAAATAATTGAGTATGCACTTTGAACTTTTTCCAACTGATGTTTGGATCAAAAATTTGTAACAAGTCTATAATCCTGATGTCAAACCTAGATATCAAAATTCATTTTGCTTGCTTGTTACTATTTTGAATTGTGGTGTTCATATATAAGCTAACAGAGAAATAGGCAGATGGTCAACTTATTGGAATTGAGATGAAATGATACAGTTCTACAATTCTGGTAATGTAAAATTTTTTTTCTATTCAGTTCTCTACATTTTTGAATTACGATGTTGCAATTGGAGTAACAGAAAGCCTGCTAATGAATTTCATACCAAATTAGAAGTTCTGTAATTTTGGTGTAAAGATTGCGTATAAAATTTTATCTGTCCAGCTCTTCATATTCTTACATCATTGTGTTCAGAAAAAGAGAAATATAATGTCAAAAATCTGTGTCAGACTTGGGGAGTTCTGAAAAGTGAAGTTTCGTCAAAATTTCGTAGTCGAACTTTTTAATGATTATGATACTTGATCCTACTGTATTTCAAATACAAACAAAAGTTTGTGCCAAAATTCCAAAGGTTTGAAAAGTTTTACATTAATGTGATGAACATTCCAAAAGTTTACCAAATCATCCCCTGCAGAAAATAACCTGACTATTTTTGTAGTATTCAACAAGTTTTTGATTTTAAATTAATTAAATCCTCTTGATAAACAAAGTGTAAACTTGCAAATTTGTTTTTGTCAGCTGAAAGCATATTAAATTACAGACGGTTAAGTAATAAAATCTCTTGAAATTTTGTTAATCTTACATCTCCATTCCATTTCATTTTAATTTTTTTAAATTTCCTTGAAGTATATTGAAGTTTTTATTTTTATTAAAGGACTTATTAACTGAGATTAAACATTTTTGTTGTTGATAACTGTTTAGCCCCCCCCCCCCCAAATGATGGACATAGTTAGATATAATCAATACATAACATACAATATAAAAAATTACAAATGATCACGTTATTTGATGCTCATACATACCATTTACATGTTTCTTCTTGTCTTAGAGGTATAATCGATGGCGGATTTTCAATTGGGAAGCTGCCTAGGGTCCTTATTTAAGAGGGGTATGCAGATAAATTGATTAAAAGATATTATTGCTGAATAAAGAAATTTATAAAGAATACAAATTTTGTAAATTAAAGATACAAATTATATGAATTATAAAATATTAAGATAATAATGTATGTTTACTCTGAATCATTAATATCACTGTTAAGTAATCTCTTCTAACAATAAAGATGAATGTGTGTAGGTGCTCTACAGGCTAGACTACCTGACCTACATCTACTGAATTTGGCTCATATATTAAAGAGTGAGAGTTTGCACTGCAAATAGATTTTTTTTGAGACTTTAATTAATTAAAAATAAAGCTGAATTTTTTCAGTTTTTTTTTTTTTTCAAAATATTATTGCTCAAAAATTTAAGAAATTATCTTTCTAATTGTACCAACTAAATAATTGTGCAAATTAAATAATTGTGCAAAAAAAAATTCATAATTTCCAACAACAAATTACATTGTAACCCTGAAATTCAAACTGTTTTCATTGTTCTATCAAATCTTTAATCGCATCATTTTCTTCTATCGTTGGAAGCTACAGCTAAAGAAGAAGAATTTTATAGATATCTGTGTGGTCTGTAAAATAAATTTTTAAAAAAGTGTAGTTACAGTACTGTGAATTCAGAAGCTAGATGGACTTAGCATTTTTGTTTTTAATAATATTATGATTAACGAGTTTGTTCTCCTTTAGAAAAGTTCATGTACACAATAAACAAAACTTAAGCAAGATAATAAAGAAACATGCTTATAATGTCTTTTTATTTGGCATATCATTGACTTGAAATTATATTTAAGCGATTTATCTGAAATTAACTATAACCAATATTCCCAACAAACCAGCTAGTCACCAGAGATAAGTTTAAAATATAATCAATTATTAATTAATAAGAAATTGGAATATTAATTATTCATTTAATTGGTTATATTAGATTCATTTAATAGGTCCCATGAAATAATAACTTTTAATATTATATTTTCTTGAAGTGTATTATTTCTTATAATTTGTTATTATAATTAAATAACTTTATTTGTAAGTAAGGAATTTAAAATTGTGCTTAATTTTTCAAGAATTTCATTTTTTATGGCTTGTTTGGTAAAAAATAAATATATAAAATAATGATTAATCTAAAGAATATTTGAATATGAAGTTAAATTAGTCAGTTATTGAAAGAGCAGTCTCAAAATATGCACTGCCTGAGGTCAAAAAATTTCCCAAATATGGAACTAGATATAAACTTTTTAAATTGGCAATTTTTCCTTTAATTATATAATTCCACTGCAAAATAGGGGTTATTGTTGTTTAAAATGTGTTGAAATATATCAACTACTTTTAAATGCATTATAAGAAGATTTAGATGACTTTTGCATTTGATAATTCTGTAATAAAATATCTTGCAGTAGAATGATAAATCACTTCCATCGACTTTCAACTTTTATTACAAAATAATCTTTAATACATAAAAATATATTTACAGAGTATTGCACTGTAAGAAACAATCAATGACCTTGTCTATTCCATTTTATTTCTTTCCCCATTTGAAGGAGGCTCCCGCACCATATTGAGGTTTAGATTTGAATGTGTGTCCGTCCATTCGTGCGTATCCTCTTCCGTAATTGGCGCCAACATCCAGACTCATATCCTTCTTTTTACTCTGCCATACTCTAGTTCCAACTCCTGCATTGAACCCAGCTTGAAAATTGCGATGATTTTTTCCTCCGCCGCTGCCTTGTAAACTAAACTGGGGCTAAAGAAAATAATAACTAATTTACCGAAAAATTTTCATTTTGATTTTTTTATATAGTATGTCCATCTAAAGAGAGTGCCCCAAAATTAGCGTAAGATTTGAATTTGCTGCCATTCGTGCAGTAAGGTGTTGGCAACTATTTAAAACACTGTTTGACAGCTGATAGTTTAAAGTTAGTAAAAATGGAGCGTTACACGATAGACCAAAATGTTTCCACTTTTGAATAATATTTCAAAAATAATGAAAGTCTGTCGGTCACAGTTCGAAAATTTGAGAATCGGCCCCCTAAATCGTGTGATTTAACACCATTGGATTTCTTTTTATGGGGCTATTTGAAGTCAAAAGTCTATGCCCATAAGCACGCGTGCATTGAAGGTGGAAATTCAACGCTTCATCAACGAAATTCAGCCACATTTATGCAAAATGGTCATGGAAAGTTTCGACAAAATAATGCGTATATACAGCAAACCCACGGAAGCTATTTGCCCTATGTGTTATTCCATACATAACCCTATCCTGTGTACTTTACGATTCAATAAAAATATAACAGTTGAAAGGAAAAAAAAACTGTTTTTTATTTAATCCAAATCTTGCGTTAACATGCTGTTCCATTTTAACTAATCCTAAACTATCAGCTATCAGATGGTTTTTTTAATAAGGTCGCCAATACTTTACTGCACGAATGATGGCGAATTCAAATCTTGCATTAATTTTAAGACATCCTTTATTATTGGTAAATAAAAACACGCATTTGCGTTTTTTGATAATTTTTTTAAATCGCTTAGAAATTTCTATTCTAGTTGCGATTTTTTATCTCCCGCAAAATCATAAATATTCAACAAACGACTCGTTTCCGTTTTTCGTGATTGAATTATCGACCTTTAGATTTAAACATTACCTATTACGATTTTTTAATATGCAGTATATTATTTTCGAAAGGACTTAAGAAAAGTAGTATCAGGTTTCTCGCTAAGCACAATAAAATCGTGC
Organism: Argiope aurantia; assembly: GCA_026543865.1. Taxonomy (NCBI): domain Eukaryota; kingdom Metazoa; phylum Arthropoda; class Arachnida; order Araneae; family Araneidae; genus Argiope; species Argiope aurantia. The sequence continues at coordinate 181,520 of JAPMOR010057335.1, forward strand.
CAACCGTGATAAAGAGTTTTTAAAGTTGCAATAAAAATTAATAAACATATATATCGCTGTATATAACATATAAACATTAAATCATTAACTATCTGGTTAATCCATTTTTTAACTTTCGCGGTATAGCAAATTCACTTTTGATAAATAAAATCCTTAAACTTTAACAATTTAATAAAGTCACGCGATTAAATAAATATTTAACGAAGTAATGATTTGAAGTTAAAGCAACAATGCAATTTAGTGTTAAAAATTAAGCTGCAGTTATTTTTTTAAAAATCACCAAAATTCAAAGAAATTTTATACAACTGTTAAATTAATATTATCAAATAAAATTTTATTTTGAAACGGCGTAAAAGTTATTTTTGTAAAATAATATTTTAGGTCATTATCGCTGGAAACAATCCGAAATCCAATTTAATTTTTATTTAACTAAAATTTCAAAAAAAAAATCTTTTAAAGGTGCGCATGTTCACTATCCAAGGTATACATGTTCGAAGTTTGATAAAGCTTTACGTCAAACGGTCTAGTCTGTAGATCACCAGCATTCCACTTTATTATTAGTAGACATTTTTGTTGTTTATATTAGAGAAACTTCAAAATGGGAAGATTCGTGAACCATTTTTTATACCACTTTGATGTCATGGGACTTGACTCTATTGCGACAGTTCATAAACAAAATGGATAGAACGAGTGCAAAGCTATTAAAATAATACGATTTTGATGCCAAAATGGCAAGATTTTGTTCATCAAATATTTCATAGTATGATTTTTACCTTTGTTGAATCTAAGAAGTAGGATTTTGTTTAATATCCGTCTAGCTTACAAGAAAAAAAAAATGAAGTTACATTACCTCGAAAGTTCAAAAAGAGATGAACCGAATAATTACGCTTTGACGTCATGGGAGCTGACTCTGTTAAAATGGTTCATATACGAAATGAATAGAGCTTGTATACACAATGAATATAGCAGGTATGGCTTTAATTTCTGCCACAATTTCCTGCTTAAAAATAGTGAGGGATTCATGAATATTAAATTATATATAAGATATTTCTTTGAAAGTACAAGCAATTGAAATTCCCGGCGAACCAACTGTTCCTCAAAGGGGTCTAGTTTTTTTTTAAAAAAACTTCGCTTTTCATTGCCACGAGCGATCGAAAAAATTCTTCAAATGATTTGAAAATAGGAGGTGCACTTTTCTATTTGTCAAAATCTCTGTTTCAAAAGGACATTTGAGATTTCATCTGACCTTTAATCTGAAAGTTTATTATAACTTAAGCATTTATATATTTTTATTATTATTATAATGGATTCAATCACAATTTTTAGTTCTGTACTTTAATTAGATAATTGTATACAAAAATTTCAATTACCTTGCCAACTTGCGGAGGTTTGTTTTGGCATTCAACTAAAAAGAAAGAAATTTTGGTTTAAAATGTGAGTAAAAGAGAATATATTCATTTGAACAAAGTTTTCATCAAAATAGTCAAAGTTATTTCTTCATCTTTGAGAGAGATACGTCAAAAAAATATTTTTTTCATTTTACCACTTTTATTTGAATTTTATAATTAGAATTGATTCAATGGTGGATTTTCGATTAAGCTGCTATCTATGGCAACTGAATTGCGAGGAACAACAGACAAGTCAAATAAAAAAGGGTATTAGTTTAGTTGAAAAATAAATTGAAAATTCCAAGAATTATAAAATGTTAGGATTATAGAATATGTTTACAATGAATTATTAAAACCGTTTTTAAATAAATGGAAGTATAATTTACTCCTTATATATATAATACTTCGGAAAACTGATTATTCTTGTACTAATTATATTATATTCTATTTTACAAATCCGTAAAATTATAATTTTTAAAATTATATTTATTTAAAGCTTACTATTTCCTTATAACCTAGCATAATAATTTAATGCTTTTATTTGTATGTAGGAAAATTAATAATTAATAATTTTTCTAACATTTAATTAGTTTAGCCAATTTTTGATCAAATGCATATTAAATAAATAAAAGCATACATGATTTCATAAAACAAAAATGAAAAGGTGAAATTAAAATAAAATATTAACTTTTTGGAGCAATTAATTAATAAGTTAATTAGAGGGAAACTAATGACCTTAAAATGTGTACTGCTTCTTTCCGCAAAATGGTTAATGCATTAGTATCGAGCTTAAAATTTGTCTGTCTAAAATATTTTCCGATGTGTTTTAAACGTTAAATATCACTCTCTATAAATCAGTTTCATTATTTCATTCTTTGAGCGAGGAGGCACAATATTTTTTTGTTAAGCACGTGTTCTGATATAGTTATAAGAAAAGAGGGAAAGAATAATTATGATTAAAGATGACTGATCCTTTATTTTTTTAAAAATATAATTTAAATATTTGTATATGTAAATTAGTGGGATTGTCTCCCGTCGACTTTATCATATATCTAGACAATATAGTATCTTCTTTTCTCCTGATTCCTCCGAGATTTGGCGATTATGGAGCGCCCGCCTCATGAAGCGAGGCTATCTCCTTCCTTACCTTGCGTCTTAGTGTGCCTTTGACTGTTGACAAACTGAGGTCGAAATGATTCTTCAACAGTACCCGAGGTGCAGCGACTGGGAGCGGGAGAGGGGGTGAATTCTCTTGTCCAATAGGAAGGCTGCAAGTCTGTGGAGTAGGAGTGGGTGAGGTTGTCTGGATTTTCTGGGTTCCGAGGGTCTGGTGGTGGTTTATCTATTGTTCGAGTGCAGCCAATTAGGAGCTTGTAAGTGCAGGTGGGCGGGAGAATTGATACCTATTCAAGAAGAACCTTGAGGAGGATGAGTTTCCGTTCTTCTTTGGACTTAGATTCTTTTAATTTGGCTGCTATTGTCAGGAATATTTTCTCCTTATTCCTCCTCTGCATTCCCTGAACATATAATGACGGTGAGGCAGTGAAGGGAGAAAGCAGGCAAACCTTCGAAAGTTACTATAAACCGCAAGTGTGAGTACTTCCTTCTCCGCTTATAGCTATGCTATATGATATGTTTTGTGCTTCATAAAATAAAGAAAACTGAGTGTTCACTTTAAATGTATCTTCTTCACCAATTGGATCTACAACTTTTGTTACAAGATTGCATATAAATTTTATTTATCTAAGTCATTATGTTTTTGAGTGATTTCTTCAATATGCATACAAATGTACAGATAGTTGGTAAAACCCTTTGATATGTTTGACCCAAAATTTAATAAGCTTAATTTTGATAATAAATTTTTTTTAATCAAATCTCATCCTTAAAGTTCTAATTTTTTTTATTTACCAAGTTCACATGTATACAGACAATCTAAAGTCAAATATATGTGGTGCCGTCATGACAGCGGGCCAAAACCAGCGCCTCTAGTTGCAAAAGTACTGTAGCTGCCAGTTCAGAATAGGCCGCGGTAAAAGACGTTTGCAACGGAAGACGTTCGTTGCATAACTAGAAAGAAGACGTGTTTTGACGATGCCACTGTAGACGATAGCCGTAACGTTCTATAACTCGAAAGAAGACGACGTGTCTTAATTAACTTTGTTTACTTCAGTGTTTGTATTGTTCCTGTTCCGTCCATCATCTACTGTCTGTCGATCACAAGAATAGCTCCCGCCAAGAAGTCTATCTAGTGGCGGTCGCTGTAGTAACAGGATTAGTTCATTTCTAATGGGGATTAAGCGTGTAGGGAATTGGCGGAATTAAAGGTTACATCACGTCATTCTTCTTCTCGGATTTAAAAGAGTTGCACGCGTTATCTTATCCTTGTGTTTATTTTGCTTTTAAAATTATTTGTTCCTTACTGGTTTAATTGATTTTACTAATTTGCTAAACTTGCAAGATGGCCTTTAAGTTAAGGAAGGGTGAAATTTTGAAATCGCAGGCACGTAAAATTGTATATAATGCTGCGGAATTTTGTTCCAATGAAGCTTCATCGAAATCTGCGTTAATTCCACTCTCACAAGCTCTGAAAAGGGCTTCTCAAGCAACTGGAATTTCTGAAGCTATAATAAAAAAAAATAAGAAAGGAAGTTTCATCATCGAGCTCATCGACAGTTTTAAAATCACCCGGTAAACACCGTAAAAGACCTAGTGAGCGAAAATGTGAAATAGACGACTTTGATAAGTGTGTTATACGGCAAACAATTCAAGACTTTTACATAAAAGAAAGGAAAGTATCATCCCTCAGAAAATTACTACCCGTGATGAAAGAAATAATTGGATTTTCGTGGCAAAAAGACACATTGTGAAAAGTCTTACATTCAATGAATTTCCGATGGAAGAAGTGCGTGAATAATAAAAAAGTACTCATGGAAAGACCAGATATTGCTTTTTGGAGACACAGATATTTGAGAGAAATGAGATGTCACAGGAAAGCTGAACGACCGATTGTCTATATTGATGAAACTTAGGTAGACAGCAATTTGACATTTAAGAAATGTTGGCAAGATGACACAGTTTTGGGAGCTACAGCAAATGTTAATTCGAAAAATAGACTTATAGTTGTTCATGCTGGATCATCAACGGGTTTCCTTACGGGTGTTTTACTAGTAGATTTCTTAGAGGGATTTCTTAGAGGATTTCTTAGAGGATTTCTAGGGATTTCTTAGAGGATTTTGAAATGCTTGAATGAACATTATTTTCGAAATTTAGACGGTATTTTATTTTATTTTACTTTGAAAACTGTTTTGCCTTAGAAATTGTTGGAAAATACATGCTGAAAGTTTAATAATCAACGAAGTTCTGTCATTGTATTAATAATCTAAAGTCCTTGATAATTATTAATAGTTATGAAAATATTAAACAATTATTAAAAAGTTAAATAATTTCTTTTTTATTGTAATAATTTTTATCTTTATTGCATATTTATTAATATTTCATTTTTATGTCTAAAAGTTTAAATATTATTATATAATTAATATATTAAACAATTCTTTTTCACTCTTTATAAATCAATTTAAAAAAATCGCCAATACGTCATCAAGGCGATCAGTAAGCCAACATGGATGCCTTTCTTTTTAAATCCCCTATTCAAAATAGAGCAGGTCTTGTTTCCACAGCAACAGACTATCGTAGACATATTGGCGGGAGCTATTCTTGAGGTAGACAAACAGTATTAATCTTGTAACTAAATTCAGAATATAGTCATTTTATCATCAGTTGGCCATCTCATCCTTTATGTGTTAAAACGCCCACAAACAACCTACATATATATTTTCTTGTTTTTAATTTAATTTCTATTTAAATCAGTTTTTAGTAGCTAATGTTGACATATTGAAGTAGGGAAATATTAAACTGCGGATCTGTTTCAAGAGATCTGATTTCAGTGTATAACGTCTAAAAAAATGCAAAATTAAAAGCAATTTTAAACAGAATAATAAAGCAAAAACTTCAAAAATTTGTTGACAAAATGAAGTTTTTTTTAAATATAGGTATGGAAATTTTTTTAATTATAAAGCAATATATTTTTTTAGAATTAAAATATATATATATATTATTCAACGTAATATAAAATTTACAAAAAAAATTAATTTGGAACATTGTTAGGATAATCCTCAAATATTTAAATGATATTTTATTTTAATAAGCTAGTAATAATAGTATCAGAAAATATAAAAGATCGCAAAAAAATCTCAATGTTTTGGGGTCCCAAAAAGTTGTGGGATTCCTAGGCAATTGCACCCTTTACCTATTTAATAATTCGACTCTGATATAACATAATAATTTTACATACTATGTGTAAATATATCGCTGTAAAAGCATGTACGCTATATATGCTTATCCATTTTTAAACTCACCGTCTCTATAGCTAGACTGTAGGAAATTCATATTAATTTATTTTTTAGATGTCATTTTTTAAACACTAATGGCACGTGGTACACGACTAGTACTTCATATCAGTTGAATTATAGAATTTAGTTTTTATTTATAATAATCCATAGCAGACAACACAGCGCAACGATTTGGAATTAGATATCAAATGGAATATAGAGTTGCATCTGTCGTATTTTATTTTAATTTCAAAAGAACTGACTCCATTAAAAAGTCGAAGACAATTAAAATATCCAAAATGAAACTTACCGAATGTGATGGCCAATAAAAGAATCAATGCTAATGCAACAGCGAAATATTTCATTTCTGGTAATATTATGCGTTTAATAACTAGTCTACATATATTAAACAACAAATCTTCTTTTGAGTTTCCGTTGAGATGCCGCAGATGTTTTATACAAAACTTAAACAAAGGAAGAACCAATTTCATTGCTAAATGTTGCATAGATAAGGGCGAAAAATTCCCATTCTGTGGAAGAAGGGAATTCACCGTTCGCGCGCTGGTTTTTCCATTTCCTCATAGATTCTTTGGAATTCAGTATTTTAATCAGATGGAATTATCGTCTGCTAGTTAATAAACATACTTTGTTCCGAGAAAAATAGGAAGGACAGATAAATATCGTATTTCAGAGTTCAATGTATTAAATTTACATGATCCTTGACCGAATTTCATGATGTAATTGGGAATTTTAATCTTTATAAAGTTCACGTTGCAAATATTAATTTGTTCCATAAGGCTGAAATAATTGATTTCGACCCGGAAAAACCTACTCAAGATGGATAAATGCATTCTGGCTTCCAGGGATAAGAATGTTGTGCAAAAATATTAAAAATTGATGAGGATCATTTAATTAAAAAAAATGTTATTTGCCAATCAAATTTTGTTTCAAATAATATAAAAAAAGGAAACATTCGAAAGATAATTTAAGCTGCAAACATTAAATTAGTTCCATAGGAAAGAAACAGATTTTGACTTGGGAAAATTAGTACAAGATGCATTATTGAATCAGCGTTTCATTTGCTTGCAATCTTATTTTTTTTTGAGGGGGGGGCGATTATTTTTGAGGATGCGATTGATATACAAGTACCAGAAAATCAAATATACATTCTGAGCACTTTTTTACAACCATTTTTAAGCAAAAATCGGACTATAATAAATCTGACTGACGGCGAATAAGAGAAAGTACAAAAAGAGATTCTTTTTAAATAGATAGACTTCTTATTCTTCAGAACATATTGTGAAATTATATATCAAATTTCACGAAAAATGTGTATTAAATTTTAATTTAGCAAGTTTTTGTAAGCAAATTTTACAAAAATGTGGGGTTTGTCAAATTAGCATTTGAAGATATTAAATAGCAAAAATATGATTATGCAATTTTAAAAGCGAGTGTAATTTCGTATAAAAACAAGATTCAAAAATTTTTATAAAGTAAACTATTAGAAATTTAAAAATATTTTAAATTTTAAAAAATTCAATGTTTTTGCCAAATATTGAATCTTTTTAAATAATCACCTACTTTACCAATAAATGCGTTCATATTTGAAGACATCAATGAATAAAATTGCATTATGTTTTAGTTATTCTATACATTATTTCTTATAAATATTATTATTAAATATTTAATTATTATATAAATTATTTCTTTCTTATAGCTTTACATATCTTAGTTTTTTTTTAATTCATTAGTTAAAGTTATGCTAATATTTTGAAAGGGAAGTATGTAATTTAATGAAAATAATTCAAAAAATTTATTAAAAAATTAAATTTTTAATTAGATCAACTGAAAAGGAGTAATTACTTTTTCAATATTTCCTTAGGAAAAATTTATCTGTAATATGTGAAAAATCTAAATTAAATTTTTTTAACTAATTGTAATTTAAAATTAATCTTTCAAAAAGGGAAAATTAATTTTATGTTAAAATTTTCAGTGCAGGATAAAATGCTACAATACTGTCATGGTTGCAATACGCAAGTCGTCATAGCACAGTATTCGCAATTTTCTGCATTTTACGATCATTTTCATCCGATATTTCTTTTATTATCAAAGTTAATGCGAATTCATTTTATAAAATCTTTGAAAAAAATCCTGTTTTTATCTATATTTTAAGTAATTAAAATTAAATTAATATTTGTAATGAATTGATTTCCAGATATATATAAACAAATTATGCAAATACCGAATTTGCTAACTTTTATTCAAATGATTAATTCTCTAAAACATCAATAGTTTTTCTTTTGTTTTTATTATTATTAAAGAGTTAATTTTATATCTGTGCTATTTTCCTTTCTCAATGTATTGTAACGGAGATATCAAAGTTATGCGTGATAATTAAGACAATTACTTACATAAAAATAATTTTTAACTACACAATAAAACGATATAAAGCAAGCTTCAGAAAAAAAATCAATTTATTTACAACATCACAGAAATATAGCACCATTCAGTGAAATCATTTCAAGAGAGGTGTTCTTCATCACTTCCTTCCCCATCTGAAGGTACCTCCAATTCCGTATTGGGGTGGTGATTTGAAGGTGTGTCCGTCAACCCTCTCGTACCCTCTTCCGTAACTGACTCCAAGGTCCAAACTCATGTCTTTATTTTTGCTTTCCCAGACCCTGGTTCCGACCCCTGCGTTGAATCCAGCATTGAAGTTGCGAGCGTTGTTTCCACCCCCAGCAGCATCTAAGCTGAACTGAGGCTGCAAGAAAATATTGCATGAATTTAATTGAAGTTCAATTTGATATTAAATATATCACTTTCTAGCTCAGATGATAACGCAAGCGAAAATGTTTTTAAAAATTCTAAGATAAACATTATGATAACCACACTGGCTACTCCACCCTTCCTAATAAAGGCATTCCAATTAAATATAATTGAGCACACCACCAACTGCCAGCAACTCTGATGGGAATTATGTTCCAGTCCTAAGGGCAATCACCGGCCACGTTACAACCCTTCCCTTAGAAAGCACGTCCCTTCTTCGATAGGAGGTAGCCTCCCTTCACCAATTCTGTGGCGAGAACCAACCACTATTCTGAAAGCTTCTCATCCTCATTTCTGAGATGCCCCCCCCCCCCGTGGGAGTAGACATAACGATAAATAAAATCTCAGTTACTCGAAAATGTTAAGTAATAATATAATCTATCACACTGCATGACAAAGACTAATTATAAACTTTGAATTTTTGCAAATAAAAAATAATGATTGTTATAATGAGATTTTACTTACCTCTCCTATTTTTGGCTCTGGCTTCTTTTCTTCACAAAGAACTGAAAAATAAACACAGAACATTATTTGTTCATGAAAATTGTTAGTTTTTATTTTTACAAAGTTTAATTTAACTTTTTTTTACTTTTGTGAAGATGGAATTTTGGATTTCAATTTTTCATCAATTTCATCATGAGCGAGCGTTAGGAAATTTTGCAAATTGTGTGTCCTCCATAACATTAAACTATTTTGATATTTTTAGGAAACTATTAATTCATTGATTACTTAAATCAAATTTTGACTTCACAACAGTAGCGCAACCTGGTGACGAATTTGAGAAAAATTTATTTCAAGATTTCATAATATTTATTATACTAAATTAAAAATTAAGAAAAGGAAAAAAAAATCAAAATAAAGGATTCTTTCTTTTTGGTGCATTAATAAATTTTTATTAATTTATTTTAATAATTAATAAGCATATGAGGAATAAATTTCTAAAGATTTTTTTAATTCTTCTAAAAAACAAAAAGGTAAATGAAAAAAATGCCACACGGTGCATTTGAATAATTGGATGATAAACTTTTAATAATACGACATAAATATTTAGAATAGGAGGTGCCTTGCTTAACTTCCATAAAATTCCTATAAAGAATTGCAAAAATAAATAAATAAATAAATCTGTTGACAGTTTATTCTTTTTTATTTTTATTTTGCTATATTTCTACTTTTCACAAAAATTTTGAGAACTCTTTTTATGTATTTTAATATTTAAGAAATTAACTATTCAATGAAACCAGTTTAATTGAAATTTTATACAATTTCCATGATTATTTTTTTAAAAAAAGTTTATTATATAATAGCTGTGATGACTTTCATACGAATAAATATTTTTATTTTCCTCTTTTGAATGATTGATAGACAGGTTTTATTAGTGTAAATATCATATTTGATTATGTTAGTTTTTCTGAGAGGATTGGCAATAAGGAAGTGAATAAAGCTAATTTAGAATTAATACATAATTCTGATAACTTTTCATTCAACGTGAATAACAACATTCATTTAAAGCAAATCTATTTAGAAGTCTAAGAAGAATCTAATATAAACATTAACCGAGAAGCATTTTCACTTTCGCTTTTATTTTGTAGCATACACACTTTTTAATTAGCATGCGCAGTTATTTGTGGTAAACTGATGCCATTAAATTTATATTTTTCCGTCTTATCAATATTAAAATGGAATTTTAAATAAATGCATCCCATATGAATAGAACAGCCAGTTCATAGTCAAGGCATAGAAGCTAGTCGTTAAAAACAACTAATTATTAAATTGAGTGTTCTTAAATGTATTTTTATAAAACAGTTAAGAAATACGGTTAGGTATTTAGGAAATTTAAAATGTATGTCTACCTCTTCGGTTGATGGATTTGCATCAAAAATTTGGCAAGAAATGCAATATTGGCGTGAGGATGAAATACAGAATTTCATTTCTTGCTATGCATTCAAAATGGAGAAATAAACACATCAGGGATTTCAGAAATATTTTTCTTTTGACTCAGAGAAATATAAATGCGCTCCAATTCATCAAAATCGCAGAATCGATTGTTTTTGAATTAAATTTTTTCCACATTTACAAAAATTTAAAACAAACATGACTTAAGAAATATTTTCTATCCGAATTTTTTTATTTTAATGAAAATAAAATTTTAAAACTGCAAAAAAAAGGTAGAACTATACAAAAAATAATAAACATAGTGAAAGCACTTACCAGAAACAAAGACCAATGAAACAATCAATAGACTGGAGAAACTAAAGCAATTCATGGTCGCAAAAATCAAATTCGAAAGACGAAGTAAAAACTATCACAGAATCGCTCATATCCTTACATTGAAAACGAACGCTTCTTATATACAGGTAATTTTCAAAAAAAAGCGCGCATTTTCGAGGCCATGTTGTAATAACAACCGAGGGAAATTCTTTTTCCCTTTCGCAGAACAAACGGCTGGCTTTTCCTAAAAAACCGTTCGTCTAGCTGAAGCATTGTTTGTATTTGATGACTTTTAAATATTGTTCAACCTTTTGTGGAATGGAAGATTTCACATGTCAAAGGCTTCTTTCTTTGTTAATGATTCTTGTCTGAAATCGAAACTGAAGCAAAATTGCATTCATTTACTGGGAAAGATGGATAAATTCCCTCTTCAAGGTGCTGATGAATTTAAATATAAAGAATATTTGATTGGGTTTTTCCATAAAATTGTTCAAAAAATGTAATGCTTTTCTAAAATTTCTTGAAAATTATTGCTGATGTATACGATTATATATTAAAGAATTTATTTGATTTCTAAACGAATCCTTAATAACTTCAAACTTTTTGATTAAATGCCACAACAAGAATAATTTTTTTTTAAATTTATGATTCTAAAATATTTTCTATTCGAATTTTTCTTCACTTTTCACCTTTTTATTCACTTCGCTTCTTTATTTTTAATGTTTATTCTTTTCTGGTATTTATTTTTGGATTTAAATATTCTGTTTTTTGTTTTTTAATTATCGTTTGCTTTAATTACGAAATATCAGCGTTCTGGTTTAATTTTTAATTCATTCTCAAGTTGACAGCATTCATTCAAATTTAGCTTATTCATTTTAATGTTTAGATTCTATTAGTGCTCTGTGACTCAACATGTGTTGAGCAAGCTATTAATTATTTCATACTGTATTGAAATGAAATATATTTATTCACATTCTTTAAGAAGAAGAATTCTAATTTAAAATTAAAAGAAATTCTACAAGAGCTTCAAATCAATGTGCATTTTTTAAAGACATGTTAGCCTTGTTTTCGTGTTCCATATTTTAAAAGTTTACGGAAGAGGAGGTTCATCCAAACGAATAAAAAATATCTAGTTTTGGAATATGATTCTTGATTCGAATTCCAACAAGGTAATTCTTTTTTTATTAGATTTTAGTTCTTTTATAAATTGAATTCAATATAAATAATTCTTAATTTTTTCAATTCATGTATTAAATTTTATACATAAAAAATAAAATGCTTGGTATAAAAAATATAAATGTTTTTTTACCATGATTTCTTCTGCAGATGAAATGAAGTACTTGATAAGTTAATTTTAGAAATTCTTAAAACGAATAAATTATCTAAAAATAATTTATAATTAATGGTTTTTGCACTGATTGGAATAAAAAAATTATGTTAAATGATTTAACATTGACTTGGAACTGTTTTATAAACAAATAATGGTTGTGCATTTTCTTACGTTAAATACAACGTTCGCTGATTATAATGTTTACAATTTTAGAAATGTTTTCCTCTAGAATTTTTCATAAATTCCGTATATTCTTAATTAATGCAATCTTTTGTGATCAATTGTGAATATGTATTATTTAATCAAATGTAGTAAATAGCACCCTCGAAATTTTTCTATAAATACCCAAAATTACTATTTCCTCTGATGGTCTGTAATTTCTCATTTTGATTTCATACTGCTTTCGTTTGCTGTGTACTGGTGATAACTTTAAAAATGATAATCTAAAGAAAAGAATTTTCCCACCATCTTTTTAGAAAAGTATCTGTTAAATAATGCCAGTTCATTTTCGTATTCTTTAATTTAAAATTTGCCTATTTTTAATTACATTTCCAGCTATTTGCTTATCAATAAATATATCTAATATTGAGTAATAATTTACAGATTAAAAAATGCATCGTATATTTTCATGTATTTAGGAGAGGGAAAGTCAATAACAAAAATACAAAGATCGTCGTTTTAGCATAAGATGGCTTCCCTTAAATACCGATGACTTAAATAAAAGTTTGGAATTGGTTTTATCTCAGCATTCGTCCCTCGGAATTTTGAAAAGGGAATATAGGCTTAGCTGTTATCTTCTTATCATCTGACCACAGTCCAAAATTACGAAGTCAATCAAATAATGTCTCTTATGGTTATGCAAAAAAGGGTCACTAAAACTACATCCGGGGAATCGAATCCAATGATCACTGTCATAAAATAAATAAAGGACAAATGTATTAATCAATGCAAGTAATAATTTGGCAAAAAAGTTAAACAAAAGGATTTTATGTAGAATATTTATAAAATAATTCTTCTAAAACTGCTTTTTCAGTTCAGAAGAAGTTTCATTGTATATGCCATGATCATATAAGTGAGTTCGTAATTAGTAACAACATTTACCCATTAATTCCACTTCACATCAAAACAATTTTTTTTTATCATTGAAAATCAGATATTTTTATTACTCCTTAATTAGTTATATTATCTTTTTTTATTATTATTATTTCTCTCTTATATATAAAGTATGTAAAGAGAAAGTATTGCAATTGTCAAAAAACCTGACCTTGAAATTTTAACATATTTTCACGATGGAAACCACTTACTAAAAATATTTTGTTTCACTCAGTATTCGTCTTTTTGTGCGTCTGCGAATACGATAGCTCAAAAAGGCTTTGAGTTAGACATATGAAATTTTTTACATTTTCTTTACTCCAAATTTATGGACATCTTGAAAATTTTGAACCAAATCCAGTCTCGCGAAGTTTGTCCATCTGTCTTATCATTACCAGTAACAAGATAGATAAAATTTAGTGCGCAATTTCAGTATCTAAAGTATAGATCTGGGTAAAAGTGAATTTTAGTGTGCACCCAGCTGCGCCAACAATGCCAAGTCGCCAATAAAGATGGCGGACAAAATAAACAAGTACTTCCGCTGAGCAGTTACGGTTACCATTTCCCACCATCTAATTAGGACTTTCACTGATAAGTATTTTTTTTTCCCCATACTGCCCGGTGTTTTCTACAGATGCCGAGCAGAATTTTTTAACTTAAAAAAAAAAACATCCTACGGCTTCGCTAGCAGCGGGAGCGGGAACCTAGTAGCTTCGCTAGCACATTGAACATAAGAACTGTCCGGATAACATGAACTGTTCATAATCAATTGAAAAGAAAGAATGAAGGTTGTTGTACGAACGGATTTCAGAAGGAATTCTGCCCGGTGCCTTCTACAGATGCCCAAGGCATCTGTAGAAAGCACCGGGCAGAATTATTTTAACTTAAAAAAACATCCTACGGCTTCGCTAGCAACGGGAGCGGGAAACTAGTAGCTTCGCTAGCACATTGAACATAAAGACTGTGTGGATAACAGAAACAGTACATAACCAAGAGAAAAGAAAAAATGAAGAAATAAGCAATCGGAACATTCTCCATACAAAATTTCAAACATACTTTTCGCACCTTCATCAACTCGTAAAATATATATATATATATATATATATTCCTCTCGCCCTTCATCCATTCTGCCGGTTCAATATCAAACCATTAAATTTCAAACAAGCATCCTTTCCTATCTTCATCAACTCCTAAAATATATATATATGCATATTTAACACACCCTTCATCCATTCTACAGGTTCGAAATACTCCCGACATAACAAATTATGAAGGGAACCAACCGTTATAACACCAAAAGAATAACGAGAACTGCGAAGAATTCCATTGCAGCTGTCTTTTAAAGTGAGAATGCAGACGATTTTTTTTAAAGCGCATACTGACAATTAAAAATTGCAAAAGAATAAATATTTTCTGTTCGTATTCACATCAAAAAAAAAGAAAGGAGAAAATAACTTTTAATTATACGCTTAAATTTCTTTATTTAATAAAATTTTAATTATAATAAAGAACAAAATTAAAATCTTTAATCGATATTTTTTTAATATTTTTAATTTAACATTTTTCATAATGTAATTGTAGTTTATGTACAACTCAACCATTGCAAAAAGTAGTAAACAAAACAGCAGTACGGTTGCTATAAGAGGGATCTGATGAGTTGCAATATTGGCGACAAACAGCTGGTGCACACTAATCTTCACTTAGGCCTAGATCTGTATCACATTTTAAATCTTACTTATTGACAAGTTGCTATTTGTCGTCTGCACATTCGTATGCTCATTCATTCTTTATTATACTCAGTGTCGGCGCTGCCGAGCTTTCTCAATTTCGATTTCTCATCTGGAAAAATAAGTAAGACAGGGACTGCCCTTTTCATTAGCAAATGTAACCTAGAATAATTAGTATGACGCCAGATTTAATTTTTTAACAACATTTAATTGACATTCATTTAGGACAACACATAACATACAAGAACAATATAACCGAACTTAATACAAGAACATCATCGAGATCCAAACATCAATTTTCTCTCCGTGCACCGTCTCTCCCGCGGTTCAACTCCTCCACTCACTTCCCTTCAGTTCGTTTTCTGTTTCTCATCATCATCAGCGCCCTCACACTCAGTATTAAGCCAAAATACTGATACTGAGTTTATATTTTAATATACTCAATATCTGCACATTCATATGTCAAAATACTTTTTTAATATTGCACATTCATCTGCCAAAATGGGATTTTTTTAATGCGAAATAAGCTTTGGAAGAGAAAAAAAAATTTTATACCAGAAATAAAAAGCAAGAAGATTGTAAAAGTTTGCAATAATATCGTTTAAAAAAAAATCACGTGAGAAGCCTTAAAATGATTATATTTCATGAAAAAATTTAAAAAACAATCAAAAGAATATATATATATATATATATTAAATTGTCTGAGAATCCCAGAATTTAGCAAATACAAAAATAAATTTTTAAAAAATTGCTGAAAAATAAAATGTCTATAGAATTTATGTACAAAGCTAACAGTCAGAATTTTTATAATAATGTTTTTCTTAAATATCTAAAACGATTGGAAGCACAGAAATTCATTATGAAAAAAATATGTCAAGACATTGGCAAAATAAAATGTCTTACCTGAAGCAATTATCATGCAAAACACGATAATTACAAAATGTAAAGATCTTGATGGATAAAATTTGATAAACAGATTTTGCACCGTAAATATAGACCCTTATCAAATTTTACACCGATTCCTGACCTTCTGTTTTTTGGCGTGGATGTAAATGCTCTAACTTAAAAATGCAATGACTTTGGGAAATGAAATTTGATATACAAGCTTTGCATCTCAAATTTATATCCTCATTAAATTTTAAATTATATCTAGCAAAGTATTTATTGTCTTATGCATATACATCCTTATTCATGTAAATGCGTTAACTGGAAAACGCATTACGTAGGGTAAATGAAATTTGGTATGTGATCTTATTAAGATTATAACTGTGTATCAAATTTTGTCTTCATTCAGTCGAAAAAAAAAAGACATAGAGAATTCATATTAGATTTTCTTATGAGGCATCCAACGCTTATTTGAGAGAGACTCTGATAATAAAAATCTGAGCACTCGTGACGTCCGTGAGTGCATTCATTCATTTTATGACGAGGAAAGAGATTAAAACCTTTGTTATGTTAGAGAATATGCAGAAAAGTTTCGAAAAGAAAACTCTCAATGATTTCATTTGTAATTCGTGAATGACAGCGAGGAATGAATATTGAGATAAATGATACCGAAGATGGCAGAAAATCTTTCAATAACTCATTAAAATTGTATTAAAGATAATATCGAATTATATAAATGATGAAAATTACAAGTGCGTCACAGGGATATTATTTAATGTGCTTTTATTAATCAGTGGTGGTCATTGGCTTTAACAAAATGGCAAAATATGTTTCGGTATCTATCAACCATTTTAATTACTTTATAACCGATTTAATAAAAATGCCGTGAAAGCACTCAACAGAATTTAACGAAATAAAATAACAGAAAATTTAAAAAAAAAAAAAAAGAAATTATTGGTAGTTTTGAAATAAAAAAGCTTTCATATGTATGCTTCATCTACATTTAACTTTATTTCTACCATTTCCAATGCTTTGTTTTCAATCCGCAAATAGTTGAAATAAATTTTTCCTAAATCTCTAGATAAACAAGATCTGCATATTTTCCTCCTTTACATGTCTGAAAGAACATAAAGCAGTTGTGGCAACTATGCATTCCATTGAATCTTTCCAATGTTGATTCGGCCTATGTGTAAGTCAGGGTCGGTTTATGAAATAGGCAAAGTAAGCAATTGTCTGAGGGTACCGCAATGTTAAAGGACCCAAAATTTCGTTATATTATTTGCGAAAACTCTTGAGTATATTAATTGCATGCTTTCATTAATTTACAGAGACCTTGCACTCGTAGTGGTTCATATTCAAATCACATTCGTTTAAATGTCAGAACATTATACCAGTATTTAATTAATTATTCTTTGCTTGTTTTATATTTTGTTGTTTAAAAAAAATCTGAAAGAATATGTTGCTTTTTAATTTTAAAAAATACCTCAATTTTATAATTAGGTAGTACTTAGAATATGTCCAATTTTTTTAACCATTTTTTTAAAAATTGAGTCTTGAATCCTTTTATATGCGAAATACTGTAATCAATTCTTTTGAAAAGGAATCCATAGTTAAAAGTTTTGTCAATTTATCAGAATTTTCTACATAAAACTACTCTAATAGAAAATCAAAATGAATAAAAAAAAATATCTAGTGTAGGATTTAGAATGATAAAAAAGTGACGCCAAGACTTCCATTACTGAAGTACTTCCAGTAAGCTTGGTGTGAATTAGTGACAAATTTAGTCATTTTACAGCTCTAAGTAATGTACAATATGAGGTATCCTCATTCAACAAACTGTAAAAATTTAGTTTGACATTTCAATACATTTTAAACTTATTCAACATGTTAATGATTTATTTTGACTATTTATTTTCTATTTTGCATTTTCTATTTCTTTGTGAAAATTTATATGCTTTTATTTACTTATGTTGACTCATGACTATTCGATTTCTACGTTTGTACAAATTTATATTTAAGCTGATACTCGGCGTCTATAAATGTTATAAAAAGTAAGTGAATGTAATGAAACATATAAGAACTTGAGAAATTATACTCAGCAAGGTCTTGATATTTTTCTAATATTTTATACAAAGAATTTCTTTTATTTTTATGAATTTATTTATTTCGTGCTATGATAAAAACATCATTTTAAAAAAAAAAGACTTGTCTAATCTAAAATTCATCACTGATGTGAATGTAGGTGTGAAAGTACTAACTGTAGTACAGTGTGTTTGCATTCAGAATATTATAAAATAATGATTTAGAATTGTTGTAACTATTAAATATATCAAATTTATAGCAAAAGGTTGCTTTTAGAAATGCAATCAGATCTTAATTTATCACATTAATATTAAAGAACATTTAAAGGAAGATATAGATAATGAATTAGATGTAAAGAAATTTGTATACCTCAACTTTTATATAATATTAAATTTAAAAAAATAATAATAATGGGTATGATATTTCGTAAGATTATATTAAAAATATTTATAATCATTCATGTAAATTATTTCCTTTACCTTTATTTTCATTTTTTTAAAGATGCACTCAAAAAGTAAGTTGCAATTTTCTTGGTAAAGGAAAGAACACCTAGCTGAATTAGCTTATTAATTACCTGCAAATTGATCTTAATCGTATAAAACAACTCTATAAAGCAGAAATAAAAACATTACAAAACTTCATAATTCAATAAAAATTTATTTATTTACAACATCACAGAAATATAGCACCATTCAGTGAAATCATTTCAAGAGAGATGTTCTCCATCATTTCCTTCCCCATCTGAAGGTACCTCCGATTCCGTACTGGGGTGGTGACTTGAAGGTGTGTCCGTCGACTCTCGCGTACCCTCGTCCGTAACTGACCCCGAGGTCCAGGCTCATGTCCTTATTCTTGCTCTCCCAGACCCTGGTTCCGACCCCTGCGTTATATCCAGCGTTGAAGTTGCGAGCGTTGTTTCCACCACCAGCAGCATTTAAACTGAATTGCGGCTGCAGCAAAAAATTAGACGAATTGAAATTATATTAAATTTCTTTTTACAATATTTAGTTTACCAGTGTAAAAATCTTAATAATTTGTCATTATATTTAGAAATTTCAGATCCCGGACTGACGAAATGTATAATATATACACAATGTATTTGCGTGGGAAAATTGTTATGTCTGTTACTTACCTCACCAACTTTAGGCTCAGGCTTCTTTTCTTCACATTGTACTAAAAAGAAAATATACAAAATGAAAAAATAAATACTATACTTTTAATTCCTTTATTATTTATTTCTTAAAATGAAAATTATAATATCGAGAATATTTTAAAGCTTTTTAAACATTAAGCAAATTTAATTAAAACTGTAACTTTCTAAAACATACTTTTATCGGTGTACCAAAAAGTTTAATAATGTATTTTATTTTAATTATTTTCTATTTTTTAGCCTTCTATTTGTAATTTATTTTTATAAACGTTGGGAATTCTGGAAACTAATTTTTCTAAAAATTATCACTCAAGTGGTTCCACTTATGTGGAATCAAAATTTAATTAAATTATTAGGTAAACTAGTAACTAAGCTCTATAAATATTAAAATGGGTACTGTTAGTAGAAAATGTATAAGTTTACAAAATTTCAAAATTTTAAAGCATCAGAAAGTGAGCGAGTATAAAACTCTGTTTTTAAAAACATGAAACAAATCATGTTAAATAAATTCGTTTAAAATATATCAGAAAATACATAAATTGAAATCATTTTAGAATTGGGTTTTTTGCTGAGGAAATTATAAGATTATCCAACTAACATTTGTAGAGCAATTAATTAAGAGTTTTCATTTCAGAATTAATTTAAAAACCCAAAAAGCAAATTGCTGGGGTATTAGGTGAAATAATTACACAACAAATACAGCAAATAACAGCGTTTTGGAAAGATCTTCTTTAGGAACCTGATGAAATGTTGTACAGTTATCTTCAAATTCGCAGTTTCGTCCTTTAGGTACAATTACTACTGTATGGCCGACAAAATCATAAAATTCTTAATT